>JAWNNM010000694.1:0-188742 GCA_035044965.1 Lordiphosa andalusiaca
AACTAATCATGACCGGATTTTCTCACTTCAAGAACATTTTCTTACTTCGAGAACTTTTTTTTGAGAACGCAAAATCTTGATGTGAGCTGAAATGTTCAGTTTTTGAGAACATTTTAAACTCAAAAAAAAAAAAAATTGAGGTCACCACCTGCGCGGTGCAGGGACCCAGAGGATACCAGGGCCAGCTCCAGTCCAGAACCAGACCCAATTCCAAGTCTAGGTCCGATTCCAGCTCCAAGTCCGCAGAGACCTCCCCGCCTTTTACAACACCCCACCTGCCTTAGATAATTAAAATTAAAGAATGAAAAATTGTTGGGACTTACTGGAAGTAGAGCCCAAGACCCCCGCGCGCAACGACGCGACGGCGGACGTGTTAGCTCGTTAGGCTATTGCCGACTTCTGCAGCCGAACGTCTGAATGGCTACTTGTACTTTTCGGTGGTGAGCTGAATTTGTCTTATTTCAAGAACATTCGGAACATTTGCTCTCACAAATTTGAGAGAACATTCTGTGTTTCTTTTGAGATGAAAAAATCTCATTTTCTGAACACGGTTTTTCCCTCTGTGATTTGCTCCAACCCATTAACCAAAGCGAACATAATTTTTTTGGAATTTCCAAATAGAGCTTAGAAAATGAGTTTGAATCCGATCGAAAGGAAAACAAAAAGTTTTTTTTCTAAATTGAAAAGCAACATTTATCAGTTTTCCGACTTTAGGAATAGGTTTTCCAAAATTTGAAAATTTATTTGCGAGTAGTTTTGAAAATGAGTTTGGAGCTAGTCGCTGGTTACTAAACTTTCCTCCATACGTCCTTGACCACCCATTCTCCACCCAAAGGGTGAATTTTCCGAAAAATGGTATGCAGTTATTGTTGAATTTTCATTAAGATCTTTGAAATTGAGTTTGTACCTGATTGGATGAAATACAAAAAAATTGCAAACAACAGTTTTCCGCCCATTTTCCGACTTGGGGGTAGATTTTCTAAAAGTATAAAGTCACGCTGTTTTTACTTTGTTATGTGTAATTTTGAAAATGAGTTTGGAGCTAATCGCTGGGAACTAATATTCAATCCATACAACCCTGACCACCCAATTTCCATCCAGGGGGGTAAATTTTCCGGAAGTGTGGTATGCAGTTATTGTTGAATTTTTATATAGATCTCTGAAGATAAATTTAAACCCGATCAGATGAAAAACAAAAAAGTTGCATACAACAGTTTTCCGCCCATTTTCCGACTTGGGAGCAGATTTTCCAAAATAGCAAAGTCACGTTGCTTATACTTTTTTAATGAGTAACTTCGGAAATGAGTTTGGAGCTAATCGATCGGATCTAAATTTCAACTTATTTAACCTTTACCACCCAATTTCCACGCGGGGGGGTGAATTTTCCGTAAGTCTGGTATGTACACAGAGGGAAAAACCGTGTTCAGAAAATGAGATTTTTTTCATCTCAAAAGAAGCACAGAATGTTCTCTTAAATTTGTGAGAACAAAAGTTCCGAATGTTCTTGAAATGAGACAAATTCAGCTCACCACCGAAAAGTATAAGTAGCCATTCAGACGTTCGGCTGCAGAAGTGGGCAATAGCCTAACGAGCTAACACGTCCGCCGTCGCGTCGTTGCGCGCGGTGGTCTTGGGCTCTACTCCCAGTAAGTCCGAACAATTTTTCTTTCTTTAATTTAATTATCTAAGGCAGGTGGGGTGTTGGACAAGGCGGAGGTCTCTGCGGACTTGGAGCTGGAATCGGACCTCGGACCTAGACTTGGAATTGGATCTGGTTCTGGACTGGAGCTGCCCTCCCCTGGTATCTCTGGGTCCTCTGCACCCCCTGGACCTCAATTTTTATTTATTTTTTTTTTGTGTTTAAAATGTTCTCAAAAACTGAACATTTCAGCTCACATCAAGATTTTGCGTTCTCAAAACAAAGTTCTCGAAGTAAGAAAATGTTCTTGAAGTGAAAAAATCCGGTCATGATTAGTTTCTGACACCGAATTTTCTCACTTTGAGTCCAATGTTCTTGGTTTTTTTCCCTCTGTGTAGTCTTTGTTGAGTTTTCATATAGATTTCTGAAAATGAATTTGAGCATGATGAGATGAAAATCAAACAATTTGCATACAACAGTTTTCTTTGAATTTTCCACATTTTCCGACCGAATTTTCCAAAAACCCCGCCGTAGTACGCACTTTCACCACATAAGGAAACTTCTGTCAAAATTTCAGCCTTCTATCTCTCACCGTTTAGGCTGTGCGACGGTCACCAATCAGTCAGTCAGTCATTCAGGTTGAACAACATTATAAATATATTTAGATGGAAGAAGATAGATAGATAGATAATAGATTCTAAATTTTTTGAGCTATGCGCCTCAAAGAATTTAAAACTTTTAAAACCGTATGGAGAAAAGTACGACTAGGGCGTACTGCATGTTCTGCAAAGATCTGTGCATGATACATCAACGTAATAGCTGTTGGAATTAAAATCAATTTCGGCCGTTCTAGAATGCTTTCACTTATGGAATAAAATTGAGCACAAAAAGACAAAAGGATAAATTTAAGTCCGCCATGGTGAAAACCGGGATCAACGTGTTGATCCGGGTCGGGTTAAATTTATGCCATTTCGAGATGTCCCCGCTATTATTTCTGTTTGTCGGCTCAATGTAGTTACAGTTACATCTATCCTAATTAATGCAAGGCTTATGTCAAGGAACTAAAATAAACCTTGTCGGGGGATCCCCCCGTCCAGGACCAGATCCAATTCCTGGTCCAATTCCAAGTCTGGTCCAATTCCAGGTCTAGGTCCGATTCCACGTCCAAGTCCGCAGAGACATTTCCTCGCTTGTACAACACCCCAAGTGCTTTAGTTAATTAAATTAAAGAAATAAATATTTTCAGACTTACTGAGAAGTAGAGCCCAAGACGCCCAGCGCGCAACGACGCGACGGCGGACGTGTTAGCTCGTTAGGCTATTGCCCACTTCTGCAGTCGCACGTCTGCATGGCCAGTTATACTTTTCGGTGATGAGCGGAATTGTGCTCATTTCAAGAACATTCGGAACCAAAATTCAATTTAAAAATTTAAGAGCACATTCTGTTCTTGTTTTGAGATGAATTCTTTTTTCTGAACACGGTTTTTCCCACTGTGTAGTTTGAGTGAGAAAAATAAAATAAACTTTGTATTTCTTTGTTTGCTTTTCATGATGCATGCCGTACGCAGATCAAGTTTGTTTCAGATTTGAAAAATTCCCCCCCGTCCACCTTTTGTGCTTTAGTATACATCAAGCTGGGCCCAATGTCTATCTAATCTGAAAAGTACAATCAGATCGGATAAAAAACACCGGAGTTATAAGCGAAACAATTGACGTTAGTTAGGTCTAAAGCCGCTGAAATTACCAAATAATGTAGCCTACTTCCAGGATGCGCCTTTAATAGCAGTTACAAAAACAAAAATTCAAAAACAAATATATGAAAACAAATGAACAGGGTATTTTGTAGTCGGGGCACTCGCCTGCAGCGCCCTTACTTGTTAATTTATTATTTTCAGTTCTCATTGCATGGTAAACGTAATATAAGACCATACATTTCATTATTTATGTTTAAGTATTTATTAATATTGTTCTTCAAGCAATAGATCAATAGGTCTTGAGATGTCCATACCCTCCAAGATAATAGCTGGAATGTCCGACTCAAAAATCTCCTGGGACTCTTTTCCCAACCAAATTCGGCTATGCTCTTTTTGCATGTAGTTTTATCGCTTACCGAACTCAGATCCAGTTTGTTTCAGATTTGGAAATTTGCCCCCTTCTCCTTTTAAATGAATGGCTTTTCTGAAATCGGACAAATTATTCCGAAACTTCACATGAGATCAAGGCAAAAGAGAATTCTGGAGTCGGGGCACTCGATTTCAGCGCACTTACTTCATTTTGAGTTTTTCTGTACAGCTGTTGATTTTTTTTAAAAATATCTCTCATCCCTTATATTTAACTTATCTAATGTTGAGCTTGCAAGTGCACAACAGTGTATATATATATATATATATGGGTTAGTCTAGTGAAAGGGCAACGTTGCGTTCGCACATACGCAGCTCAAGTGGCTTCTACCAGATGGGCCGTGCATCCTGATACTTGTCATTCAAATTTAGAAAAGCTATTTTCGAAATTTATCAAATAATATTATAAAGTCCACTTACATTAACTGCAGGTACCAGCTAAAAGAACACAATTCTTGTGAGTCAGCACAGTCAACAGCACTCATTTAAAAAGCAACTCAATCTAACAAACAATCTATGCCTCAGATGAGCTTGTTCTTGTCTCTCGGATTTTTGCTTTTATCCGACTGTCATGACTTCCTTTTTGGGCATCAAACTTGCGAAGTAAAATCCTCTCAAGTGCGTGAATGGGTGATTCAAATAGCAAGCAAATCACTATAGCAAGTAGAAAAGTATCCAGAGTGTGACTGAAAACAATATTAGTTAAACTAACATAGCCCATATAGTTGGGATACCTTATACTAGCGGAATGGTAGAGTTCCACAATTCCATTCACCAGATATGCGCAGTAGGTAAGACGACTGATAGGTGTAAAAACTCTTATGCTAAGGGTTCGCTCCAGCCACTTTGCATGGCCCGTAGTCACTGCGATTATCAGCCAACCTACTGATAAGTTCCAACCAATCTTGTGGAAGGCAGCATATAAGCTGCTCTCAAAAAGTGTGTAAGTGGCCACATAAAATCGGGTCACGCCATACATTGATCCCACACCGATAAGCGTAGCACACAGCCAAATAAAACGCACCAGCTGGCGGGGTAACTTAATTTCCTTCTCCTGCATGATATGGACCAAGTATCCGATAAGCAGTCCAACTACATATGTGGAAGCCCGCAAGTGGGTTTTGATATATGAATTGATGTAGTAGGAATTCCGCGCAAGGTCATGCACCTCGCTGTGGGTTAAATAAATATTTCATTTTATAGAACCTTTCTGCATGCAATGTGTTACTTACTCTGGATATATTAGAAGCGTGGGATCGAGATGTCCAGCATAGGTAAATAAAAATGGCACCACTGCAGTAATCGCCACCATTGAGTATAAAACACGTAATCCCATTCGATTCCATTTATGGAGTATAAGCACGATAAAAGGAGCCAGAAAGAAAAGCTGTGTATCTACTGATAAGTACCAGGACTGGAACATACACTGAAAGTTTTATAAATTTTTTTTGGAAAATTAATTGATTTAAAAATGTATAATAGCAGTATGCACTTGTGGCGTAGATAGTTTTTTGTAATGGGGGATAAGTTGTTTACATTCTATTTTTAAAATCTTATTTCGTACAATTTCATAGAAAAATGTTCCATGTGGGGTACACAGAGAAAAATATGACGTTCAAAAGTCGTCAATAAATGGTTATGATTCCGGTCTGTTTGTTTCGTTCACAAAAAATAAACGGTGGTCATGAGAACAGAAAAAGTGTTCATAAAAATACAGGAATGCAAACCACTCGAAAATAAGCACTGGTTCGGTTCAGTGGTTCACACTGTTTCTGAACCGCCAGTTCGGTTCATTACATGGTTTTTGGAGCTAACAACCCCGGTTTCGGCTCGGTTCAGTGGTTCACAAAGGCACATTATGAAATATTCTGATTTCTGCAGAAATGTGACTTTTCGAACACTTTTCAAATTTAATTCTTATAATCCATTTAAATATCTTTAAAATCCTTAGAAGAATGTCCAATGTTTATTATGTCAGATATCCAGGATTTGTCTTGTTCCGAGAGGAATGCACTTCAAAAAGAGAGAATGTCGGCTAGAAAAGAATACGTACCATGCATCTTAATTACCCTATTTATCATATCCCTTAAGTTAGGCTCAGACCTGAATCATAGCCGTATCAGCCCTGAAATGGAAGGGCTGGTCCTCAATTCATGAAATAAATTTTATGAGTTTCAGCCATGGATTTTACACTGAAATGTTCCACTACGTCATGACCTTAGTTGATTTTAGGAATGATTTCAGTACTGAACTCATGGGTGAGTTTCATGGGAGGAACTAAAACTTGCTTGAATTCAGGCATTAAATTCAGTTATTCCTACTGCTCTGGCCTGAATCAGCAGTGAAAAATTCAGTATAGAAACGTAGAACTGCAGGAATTATATGAGAAAAATCTCTCCTGTCTAAGATTGAATTAAGGTTGAGAAGTACCACAGAAAATGGGGAATACCAGAGGAAAAATACAGATTAATGACAGGTATTTTAGAAGATCGGCGGGCAATTGCAGAAGACTTACAGTTTTACATGTTGTAAAATTTTCCTGAAGTCATCCTTAGAAGTTATATCAATCAGGCAATCGCTAAATATGTAGAGGTTCGAACGAAATGTATAAAAACTATCTTCGGGAAACCATTCAAATTCCCAAATAAATAAAATTCATTGGCTACAGGAAAGGGATTCCCGTTAAAACAATTCTGAGAACTGAACCGAACCGACCCGTTTTTATTTGTGGATTTCGGTTCGGTTCAGCAATTCTGAAAGGAAGCTGGTTCGGTTCGTTTCAGAACCGGTTTGCTTCCCTGTAAATATATTCAAATTGTATCATTATTTTCAATGCATTTATTTATTTCATTTAAGCGAAGAGTAAGCACAAGAGGGGAAAAAGAACGCTGAGAAAAATTAGAGTAAAAATTATGACCTAATATATTTTTTTAAGCAATAATGGCCATAAAAATGTTATATAGCCTAAAACATTATATTTATTACTTAAAAAAACAAGAAAGAAAGTCGGTCAAGCCCGACTATAACATACTCTGTACCAAGAAAATTTCTTTTGATCATAACTCGAAAACCGTTCATCCGATCTTCTTCATTCCTTTGGCGGATCGATAAGTTATCATAATAACTAAATATGTCCAGAAGAAACAACCCATCTATCTTCAAAACTGTGGGAGATATGACGTTTTTCTAAATTGCGGGGGCGGGAGGGGGCGTGGCCAAAATTGATGCAGACATTAGAAGCATATGTCCCATACATGTCAAACCTCTATCTCTTACCATCTCTGAGATCTGTGCGTTCATACGGACAGACAGACGGACAGACGGACAGACAGACAGACGGACAGACGGACATGGCTATATCGACTCGGCTGTTGATGCTGATCAAGAATATATATACTTTATGGGGTCGGAGATGCTTCCTTCTGGATGTTACACACTTTTGCACAAACTTATAATACTCTATGTACCTACGGTACAGAGTATAATTAAAGTAATTTGTGTGCTTCAAAATAGTCCAATGAACTACAAATATTTTGTATGACGAAACGGATCTAATTGTAAGATTGTCTTAAGTACTTCTTGTATATTTTGACGTTATTGACGTTTTTTAATCTAAAGGGTGATTATTTAAGAGATATAGGAAAGTTTTCCAAAAAAAAAAAAACACATAAAAATCAGAAAAATTCATGAAATCTTTATTTGAATCGATATTACGGTCCATATATTTTAATGTTTGAAGATTATTTCATGCAAATGTTGACCGTGACTGCGCCTCAAATGGTCCATCCGCTGAGTCAAATTTTGGCATAATCTTTCCAACATTTCGGCCGGTATCTCACGAATAAATGCTTCAATGTTGTCTTCCAATGGGTCAATTGAAGCGGGCTTGTCTGTATAGACATGAGCTTTAACATAGCCCCACAAAAAATAGTCTAAAGGCGTTAAATCGCACGATCTAGGCGGCCAATTGACCGGTCCCTAACGTGAAATATAATGTTCATCGAACTCGCCTCTCAATAAGTCCATTGTTGCGAATTCCGTGTGGCATGTGGCACCGTCTTGTTGATGTCACATGTCATGCAAGTCAAACTCTTGCATTTTGGGCAAAAAAAAGTTGGATATCATCTCACGGTAGCGCTAACCATTCACAGTTACGTAACGATTCGCATCATTTTTGAAAAAGTACGGTCCAATGATGGATTTATGGGCTGGTGGCACCATAAACCGCACCAAACTGTGACTTTTTCTGGATGCATTGGTAGCTCTTGCAATGCTTCTGGCTGATATTCACTCCAAAATCGAGAATTCTGCTTATTTACGTACCCATTGAGCTGACCATAAAATGGAAGAAGCGCGCGATGAACTTTCTTAACAGAGCACGCATTTTGATAATAAAATTCAATAATTTGCAAGCGTTGTTCGTTTGTAAGATGATTCATGGTTAAATTACAGACCAAACTGAAGATGTTTGACAGTGAAACAAAACACGAAACGTGCGTGAGCTGTTTAAGCCAGTGTTGCCAAAAAGATAATAGCTAAAAAATCACCCTTTACTACATACACCTACATATAACAGAGCAAAATCTGTTAGTTAGTTTATCTAACACATGCAAGCTATGTAGAAGATGAGAAATCGGCCCTTAATGTTATTAGTTTCTGGACTTATCTTTATTTCAATTTTATTGCAATATCAAGAACTATTAAAAATCAATAAATAAGAAATTAAGCATATTGGAAAACTTTGAACAAGCCTCAAAAGCTCTGGAGGGATATAGCTATCCAACACTTCATATTGTCATTCCGCAAGCACATTTATTCAAAAACAAGAAACAAATTAGGTCAAGCCAGACTATGACATACTCTGTACCAGAGTTGGCGTTTTTTTATTCGAATACAGATAACGATTTATTTTTCAGAAAATTAATAATATTCGAATAAAATTGAAATTATGCCTTATTCGAAAGAATTTATTCCAAACAAAAATAGTCGACATTTATTTGTTCGACAAAATTTTCGTGTCAGAATAAATTATCTGCGAATAATTTGTTCACGAATAACAAATTTTCTATTTTAGCTGCATAAGCCCATACAACTTATCTTAACTATCTTACGCTTAGTTCGGCATGTCAAAAACCCAAGAAGTAGACTAATAATTTATTCGAAATGTTATTTGTCGATTAATTTTATTTAAATAACGAATAATTTTATCTAGATAATCATTCGAATGATCGTTAATTATTTTAATTTATTTATAATGCCAACTCTGCACTGTATTAACGAAATTGTACGCTCAGCAGACTCAGAGTTATTCCACATAAACAAAATACTACAAAATGGCTATGCTACTGTTTCCGCCTGCAAAAGAATTGTTACAATTTTCAGACGAAGAGCGGAGTACTACCAAAGAAAACAGGAAAATGATTATGAGGAAATTTATACTATATCACTTGAGCATCCTTCAAATAGCAGTATAATCAATCAAACATTTGGTAATGGTCCATTTGCCGATATTGTACGATCTTTTTTCAACGAGTCCGAAGACGACTCAGTTAATCGTG
The DNA here is from genome assembly GCA_035044965.1 of Lordiphosa andalusiaca. Taxonomy (NCBI): domain Eukaryota; kingdom Metazoa; phylum Arthropoda; class Insecta; order Diptera; family Drosophilidae; genus Lordiphosa; species Lordiphosa andalusiaca. The sequence goes on from JAWNNM010000694.1 coordinate 9,317, forward strand.
AACAAAAGGCATTTAAGAGCGACGTAAGCAGACTTTAATCCTTTAAAGTGATGGGAAACCAAAAAAGAGCAGTTTCTACTAATTTTTAAAGCAAGCTTGAAATACTGAAGGCCAGGCAGGCTGTGTCAGAAGCATAAGTGGATGTGTTTTGGGGGTCTAAAACCAGCAAGTCGGCGATGTCCAGTTTGTACATAACTGGGCCAATTAAACTTCCTTGGGGCAAATATATTTAACTCGCACATAAGCTCGACCAAGAAGCAGCGTTCTTCGAGAAAGGAGTGGAGTATAGCAAATTGCGCAGTTGGGGAAATTTTTGTTAATTTTTTTTAGGGTTAACGTAATTTTTGACTTGAAATGATCCAATGAACCACTGGAGAACATATTGGAGCTTATCTACTTGGAGATTGATCTGTTTGGAGCATGATCTGTTCGGAGCTTGATCTGTTTTGAGTTTGATCTGTTTGATTCCACTTAGGGCACGCAGGGCTCTAGTGTGTACGCCACCATACATAATATTTTTTGTTTGTTTTTGAAGTAAGCCCAAAGGGTTCATGAAGCGGAAACAAAATGTTCACGAAACAAGCCCAAAACATTTCTAACCAAACACAAAATGTTCTTCAAATAAGCCCAAATGGATCATGAGAACAAAATGTTTATGGCATATCGTGAACAAATGCTCATGAATTTCGTAAAAGCGGGCTTAGCAGACCATCATGACCAAAATGTCATGATGTTGGTACATTTACAACGAAGTTTTTTCTCTGTGTACTTCTGAAACAAGTCCGATTTTGAAAGTTTTTGACACACGCAAGTCTTATGTAAAGTTTTGTGAGTCTTAGTAAGTCTTTTGTGAAGCCTACACAAGTCTTGTAGCCAAGAGCATCTGTAGCACGCACATCCGGATGACCAGGAACCGCATCGCATTGCTTCCGACGCGTCGTCTCTACCTCCTGGTATGAACGCTCACCGGAATGCGCCTGACGCAATGGTTGGGTGACCAAAACTCGGGTTTATGGAATCACGATTTGGGGTTACGATGAACCAGATAACAGATTGTGGGCTCGAATACGGTGATTGAAGACCACCCAGCAAATTAATTTATTTTGTTTGCCGACAAATGGCCTGACCACACCTTTATTTTGCCAAATATTCAACGGCTCCAGGAACGGACTCACTTGATGTTGTATTCATACAAGAGGCAATCCGAGAATGCTCACTTAGGTTGGCTGGGATGAGCAGAAGGATGGATGTCCGCCGATTACTCTACGCCTGGAGTGTGTTTTGTTTCCGTTGGGCGTGCACATCCAAAAAAGAAAACCCGTGGCCGGTGGCGATAAGTCCGTTCACCAGACCACGCTGAAAACCAAAATAAACCACGAGGAACATTAGAATCCTTCTAGTTTATTACCCCACTATTTCCAATCAGGTGTTAAAATTTTTAAAAATGGGATTTATTAATTACCGGACTTACACAAAAAGAATTCCAACATTTCACTTCGGCAAATTAAATTTAAATCGACATTAACTTTAATTTTTAAAAAACTTTCACACCCTTCTTGTTGCCGATTTGGTTCCTTATATGCCTTCGCCCCACTTCCTAAAATTCCTCAGCTGACCCAATTTCCCCTTCCCGGCTTAATGACCAAATTCGAGGCCAAGGCTAACTTCCAGAGCTTCACAAGTGCGAGTAAGACGCCTGTTCTCTAATCTTAGTTTTCCTTGCCCTCCGATATTCTCATTAAACCAGGAGAGTAAGATAGAGACAGCTTTCCCCTTCGACTAATCTCGCCCTTATTGCTTGACTGAGAGCGCTCTACCCGCTCTAGGCGGAAGCTTCCCCTCACTTGTTCCCTTATATTCCTGTATCTTTCTAATCCCATCCGCCAAACCTACCTATACCTGCGTGATCATCTATCGACTTTCTACCACTACCTTCAAACAACTATCGACATTTAGCTAACACCTACAACGATTCTATCGTCAAAATGCCCATCCCTGACACAAAGCTACAAGAAAAATGTAAGCAATGTCAACACAACATATCGGCATTGTTACAGCAATCCCGAGAAAACTATGATCGATGAACACATGTTTGCTGTCTGCATAATACACCGAGGGAAAAACAGTGTTCAGAAAATAAGTTTATTTCTTCTCAAAACAAGAACAGAATGTGCTCTCAAATTTTTGAGAACTAATGTTCCGAATGTTTTTGAAATGGGCACAATTCATTTCATCACCGAGAAGTATAAGTAGCCATTCAGAAGTGCGTCTGCAGAAGTGGGCAATAGCCTAACGAGCTAACACGTCCGCCGTCGCTCCCAGAAAGTCCGAAATATTTTTCTTTCGCTAATTTAATTATCTAAGGCAGGTGGGGTGTTGGACATGGCGGACGTATCCTGCGGACTTGGAGCTGGAATCGAACCTAGACCTGGAATTGGATCTGGTCCTGGACTGGATCCTTGGAATTGGATCTGGTCCTGGACTGGATCCTTGGAATTGGATCTGGTCCTGGACTGTTCTCAAAAACTTAGCATTTTAACTCACATCAAGATTTTGCGTTCTCAAAAAAAAGTCTTGAAGTGAGAAAATTCTTCCATGATTAGTTTCTGAGAGCAAATGTCCTCAGTAATGTATAATAGTGGGTATACAAAGCTTGAAGTTTTCCCAAATTGTGGACGAAACAACTCAACTGATGGTTCTCGAAAAATGTGACACAGAATCGACCTATAAGGCCGCGAAATCATCAACTGTGACGCACATATACACACTCAACTGTACTTCGTTTTCTGAAAACTGGAAAAATCTGGATCATGCCACTACACAATAAAAAATCAACAGCAAAAATGGACACAGATGGACCTAAGATAAAGATTATGCCAACTTGGCTAGTGGATTTGAACAAGCTATCGTCGAGTTGTTGGACAGTACAGTAGGAAAAAGCATCCACTCCATTTCTGTTGGCCAAAAATAAACCATTGAAAAACGTAATGGGGACACCAATAACACTTGAAATGGAGACACCATTACAAACAGAAATGAAGACGCCTTCACGCCAAGGATCACGAAGCTCGCTCAAATCGCCAAAATGCTCAACGTCTTAAAATTGAACAAGAAAGAAAGTCGGTCAAGCCCGACTATAGCATACTCTGTACGAACGAAATTATACGCTCATCATAAATTTTGATGCTGCAGTAGCAGCTGAAAGCAGCGCTGCTTCTGCGCTGCAGCAGCGAACAGTCTTTTGATCATAACTCGAAAACCGTTCATCCAATTATTCACCATGCCTTTGGCTAATCGATAAGTTATCCTTATTACTAAACAGATCCAAAAGGAACAGCCCACCTATCTTTAAAACTGTAGAAGATATGACGATTTTTCCAAATTGCGGGGGCGGCAGCAAGCTGTTAACTACGGCGACACCTACCAGGTGCAAGATGACCAACTTGATGACCATTCACGAACACGTGAGTGGGTTGGCAGACAGCCACAAAAATTACAATTTATCTGTATGATAACAGACATTTATGGCTCGACAAACATTGCACAGGATCTGCCTGTGTTTTCTGGAGATCCTTTTAAATGGCCAATATTTTATTCAGAGTTTCAAAATAGTTCTGACAAATGTAACTCCTCTGATTATGAAAACACTAACCGATTAAGAAAAGCACGGACCGGTAGAGCAAAAGAATCAGTTCAATCATTATTGTTAACGCCATATATGATCACGTATTTAAGGCGTTTTATTTAAAGTGGATACCAGCAAGGAGAAAAACAAGTTTGGAAGAGCGATTGGCCGAGTTCTATGCAGAGTAAAAAAATCACTAACGGAAAAGGGATCAAACATGCGTTTGAAATCAAATGGGCATAAATATTATAAATATCAAAACTACCAACATACAATACTCAATATTTTAACACTAAATACACGGTTCAGATTGGACACGGTTCATTTGACTTGATTAAAGATTTATATATACAGTCATCAATTGGCCTTTAATTTTGGGCGACCTAAACGTCCGCATTGGAAATGAACGAAATGGATGAGGTGGTAAATGCAAACGGAACTACCTGAGCTTTTGTAATGATTATGGTCTCATCGTCTTGAATGGCCGAGCCCAAGGGGATGAGATGGGTAATTTTACCCAGTTCAACAGGACTAAGTCGAGCACATTTCAATATTCCAAGTGGATGACGCAATCTGGTCTGATCATTTCCAAGTCAACCTGAGTATGAACCTGACTAATATCTAACAATCAAAACATGATATAAAGCTATACGAGAATGACTCAATAAAACTCAAGCACATATCGCTCTTGAATAAAAATGTAGAGAAAATAAAAGAATCACAGGAAATTCAATTTCTTGATCTTAATTCAGCAATTAAAGCATCATGTGTTATAAACAGAACCGTAATTATTATGAGTTCTTTTATAAAAATCGAACTTTAATGATTATTTTTGATTTTCATTTCAAGAAAATACTCAAAAAATGATAATTAAATTTGATTTTTAAAATAAAACTCAGAAATAATTATTATACATATTACTCAAATGTCGATTACTACAAGTGGTTTAAACAGCTCACGCACGTTTTATGTTTTGTTTCACTGTCAAACATGTTCAGTTTGGTCTATAATTTAACCATGAATCGTCTTACTTTCTTAAGAAAGTTCATCGCGCGCTTCTTCCATTTTATGGTCAGTTTAATCGGCCCACTGAAGCGGCTATTCGGGCTATTGTGACTAAATTTCGCACCAAATTTACATTGTTGGACATTAAACCGCCTTTCTCGACTTGTTTTAATTGGCGCCGAAATCTGCCTTTTCTATTAGGAACACTTACTCTTTGAAAAATTTGCGCATGCCCACACACAAAATAAGCCTTAAATGCTGTGGATTTAGCATTAGAGAAAGTTTCTTTGAACCCACCGCATTCGTTAGCCGCGGGGAACGTCTGCAGCGCCATTCCTGCCAAGGTGACTGGTCGAATGGTATGCGTTAAGATGGATGTAGCATTGCGCAATGACCGCAGCATAATGGGATTAAATATACAGTTTATGGAAGATTTCAAAATCGAGTTATACACTATAGGAATGGTGCAGCTCATTGGACGACATACAGCCCAAAATCTGAAGTTGGAGGTTCTTCAGTGCTTGAGTAAGTTCAATATTAATATTGAACAAATTTACTGAATGACAACGGACAATGGCGCCTATGTTGTAAAAACATCAAAACTTCTACAGGAATATGAAGATGTTGGAATGCTGCCTGATGAAGAAACCGATAACTTTGATGAAATTGACGAACACATTAGGTCTTCGTTGAGTGTTGTTGTTTATTGCGCTGCACATACACTTCAACTGGCAACTTGGGATGTGATTGATTGATTTGGAATTGGAAGAATGCCGGAAACATGTCAAACGAGAGCGTAAGTTAAAGTCGGGCAGACTTCAAAATTCCCGTTACTCAAGGCAATTAGTGTTTAATAACCTCTTGCGGCTCAGATAAGTATGCAACGTTTTTTTAACTCTGTCATTTATTATCCGATCTTTATGAAATTATTTGCGAGATTGTACATATTGGGCACATGCACTATACTGCTAAATCTGAGCTCGATAGCTTACAAATAGTAGGAGATATTCAACATTTTGAACTGCGGGGGCGGGAGGGGGCATGGCCAAAATTTAAAACAAACTTGATCTGCCTACAGACAATACTAGCTTACATCTAAAATTTGGTTGCTCTAGCTCTGCTAGTCTCTGAGATCTAGGTGTTCATACAGACGGAAGGACAGACGGACGGACGGACGGACAGATGGACATGGCTATATCGACTCGCCTGTTGATGCTGATGAAGAATATATATACTTTATGATATCGGAGATGCTTTCTTCTGCCTGTTACATACATTTGCACGACTTTAGTATACTCCACGAGTAACGGGTATAAAAACTACGCACGGAACTGCGCAGACAGAATGAGACATTGCCCGTGCTTGATAACAACACTCGATGGAGCTCTTCAACCCAAATGATGGAGTCTCTAAAATCGTTAAAGAGTAAGGCACACATCTAGTTTCATCTTCTATCAACTGGTCCTTCGTTGAAGAGATTTGTTTCTCTTTTCAGCCAATCGCAGACTGCACAACAATGCTTTAAACAGAAGAAATGGTGATGGGTGATTGTTTACCGCGAATGGCTGCTTTGCGAAGCCCAGCTTTTCCACTTAGGTCAAGAGTATCCACTGGCTAAGAAATTGCATTCGGCCCTGGATTCAAGAAAGTCCAGTCTTATGGAAATTTATGCTTTTCTTGCTGCTATATATCTGGACCCTCGATTCACAATTGAAGGCTCATTCAAATTAGGCGAGGAAAAAAAAACAAATTGCTACGGTATGTGTTAAAGCGTTTATAATTTCATTGTTTATAAGTACTGATCAGTCATCATCAAGGCTGCAAACCGGTCCGAAACCGAACACCTGAGAACCGGTTCGGTTCGGCTTTTTTGGGGTTTGCGAACCGGACCATGAAACAGGCGTCTTACATTTTTGACTCCTAGAACCTGAACCCGAACCGGACCACTTTTTCGAAAAATGACATTCGACAAAACAATGATTCAACGTCTGTTTGCGAAGTCGAGAAGTTTATGAATGCTATAAACAAATATCAAATATAAAATCTGTGAATGATATTATAGATTCCTTTAAAAAATTGTCCAAGATTACATCCATCGATAAATGTTTCAACATTTTGGTACGGTCATAATAACAAAGGCTTATAAAATATTCCTTTTACTATACCAGCTGTACCAGCAACTCAGGTATCAGTTTAACGAGCAGTTAAGAGCTAATATAGATGAACAGCTCCTGGAAGATATAGTGCCAATTAACCTAAACTAAGTCGATTCTAAAAGTTGATAATTGAAATAAATTAAGTAACGATCATTATGATTAAGCATATGGATAAAAGGTAAATATGTTTCATTTTAAACGTATTTATGATTCAAAAGTCAAACTATTCTTCTATGTGCAAGCGAACCAAGGTTCGATCCAGAACCTTGGGTTCAGGGGTTCCAAGAACCGGTCCGCGCACCGAATCTTGGATTTTACAATGGGTTCGAACCCCTAGACCGAACCTCATGGATAATTCTAAAGGTTTGCAGCCTTGGTCATCATATTTCAGGAAAAAATTGATTTCCATATACGACTACATAAAACACATTGAAGGCATTGAGACATTGAGTGAAGAAGCCGCAAGCACTTCGGTCAGAAGCAGATATAGTCTTCTAAAAAATAATTTTATGCTAAGTGCGCCACGTGATATGAACTCAGTGGAAATCAAAATTAATAATTTGAGCATTTAGTGAACTGCCATATGTATTTACCAGGCTACGAACTAGATTAAATCCAGATATTTACCAGGCTGCGAACTAGATTAAATCCAGATACGTGAAAATATTATAATTGTTAAGCTATTTGAAAATGTATTAAACTGTATTAAATACGAATAAAACATATACAAACTACTTGAGTAAATTATTAAATATATTCTGAGTATATCAGATTTTGATAAAGTTAGCTGAAAATAATAGAAATAGAAAATTCGCCAGGGCAATGGAATACACATACATCAATACAATGAAAAATACGCACAATTAACTGTGGAAAATGCAGTTATCCCTTTTTTAAAAGGGTAAGCTTGTACCTATTTTGATTCGCAGCCCATTGATGGTTGGCAGGGCATTGCAAAAACAGAGGATCTCGAATTTTTGTGACCCCCATATAAAAGGGACAGGCACTGTCTAGCGACTCCATTGCTGATAAAGTAAAAGGTCGTAAGCTGTGCCTAGAAATTGATATTTGCGGAGACCGCAGAAAAATGCATCTCCTGACAGCTCATTGATTGGTCAGAACGCAGTCGATCGCAATTTTAATGGCCCTGAGGCACAGGTAATTGCGTCTGAAAATTTTCCACCCCCGTTTTTCAGCTCAGTGTGCCTGACCGAGCAGCAGCCGCGCAAGAGAATACGACGCATAGCCGACTCTTATATACATACCAACACCAATGCAGTGAAAACAAGTAAGGGTGCTGCAGTCGAGTTCCCCGACTACAAAATACCCTGTTCATTTGTTATCATTTATTTGTTTTTGTAACTGCTTTTAAAGGCGTAGAAGTTGCCTGGAAGTAGGCAACATTATTTAGTAATTTCAGCGGCTTTAGACCTAACGACCGTCAAGCTTAATTGTTTCGCTTATAACTCCGGTGTTTTTTTTCCGATCTGATTGTACTTTTCAGAATAGATAGATATTGCTTGATGAATACTAAACCACGAAACCTGAAAACTAACACTAACTTGAAAATTGTGGATCTGACTGTTTATTAGGTCTAGGTTGTGAAGATATTTTGGGGATAAGATGGGGACGGGGGGGAATTTTCCAAATCTGGAACAAACTTGATCTGCGTACAGCATAAGTCTACCTTCATGCAAAAATTTGTGGCTCTATCTCTTATAGTCTCTGAGATCGACGCGTTCATACAGACAGACTTACGGGCGGACAGACGGACAGACGGACGGACGGACATGGCTATATCGACTCGGCTGTTCACGCTGATCAAGAATATATACTTTATGGGGTCGGAAATGTTTCCTTCTCCCGGTTACATACATTCGCACAACTTCATTTTGCTAAGAAATGCGATTTTCCCAAGCAAGCTGACGGTTTATTTCGACACAACGGAATACAAGGTGGTGAAAATGGAAAATGGTAGTATGGTATGGTTGGAGGAGGGAAAAGATTTATAAGGAATATGTTCCATCTTAAGAAGGTGCCAGTGGCCCATGTACCAGTGGCCATGGGTCCAGGGACAGGGTTTAATTGGCTATGACATTGGACGATGAGCAAATTTAAGAAGAGGCTTCTTCGAAACAGCTGGTCGGGCTGTAAGAGGGTTATTTCCTTGGCAAAACTGACATTTTTTTTTCATTCTTTACATTTTTTTACCAACTGGAAAACGACTCTTTGTAAGTTAAGTTGAAGGCAATTTTTTTAAACTGCTAGATCTTAATTCTATGAGTTTCTTTTTTTTCGGTGTCCGTTCTTTGAATTGACAACTCAAATATTTAAATGCCACATTTTGTATTCAATTTATTCGCACTTACCAGTTCGTCCGTATGGAAATAGTTATTAATGTAGAGTATATTGAGCCACCAGGATTGTTGGCAACGATGCTGCTCCAAGCCTATGCGCTCCTGCCAGATGGGTCCGCTGCCTATATATGGAAACCAAGTCATATAGAATCCTATAATTGCCATGTAGGCAGGAGTAAGGCGAATATAGCGTGCGATATATAATATCAGCACATTAACCTTGCCACGGCGGCGTTCTAACTCTAACAGCATAATGCGGCATAACAAAAAAGCACTTAACAGAAGAAACATGTCTACAAATAACAAAGAGTTGGTTAGAAAAGAAATTCCGGGATGCAGTAGTTGCTGAAAGGTATGAAATAAGTTTTACTTTGTGGTAGTAATTGCTATTACTCACATTACTTATAAAGCTAACATTGTACATAGATCCACCGAGAATAAAAGATAGCGCATGACCCGCCAAGATGAAGAGCATTGCCAGAGCCTTTATGCCATTGATGCAACTAAGACCCATTTGATCTTTAGAGGCCTGTACCAATTTTTTGGAATTCTCTAAAAAGGAGTTTGCCAAAAGAATTATGTGGTAATATTGCTAGTATTTCAAGTAATACCAATTATGGAAAATGTTGTCAGAATCTTTGTTAGCTCATTGGAAACTGGCTGGTTTTTCTTCGTCGCCAGGAGGTAGATGTGATAGAGAGTACTCAATAGTGCCAGTAAAACAAAAAAGAATATTATGATGCTACATGTTACCGCAGCATCAAGATTAATTCGGGCTGCATACAAAATTTCAATCTTGTCTTATACTTACGCATAGGCGAACATTGCATTGCTGATTATCAGCTCTGTAGAATCAAGTGACTGACATAATGGATCAATAGTTGTCACGTTTCTCTGTAGCCATGCAGATACATACGCTACAACGTCGTCGGCTTTGCAATTTTGCGGTATACAAACGCCCCAATAAGATGATTTATTTGTATCGTCCTTCTGCGACTCCCAGGACTACAAAAAAAAATATCATTTCATTTTATTTGAACCAAATTTTAAATCATTATTTGAAATTTTTAAGAAGTAAATGCGAGATTTGTCCATTAAAAATAAATAAAAAATGTTACCAAATAAAAAAAAAATATTTCCATAAATATTGATTCCATTTCGAGTTACAGTCAGTTGGTAGGCAATAATCGCCGATGATAGAGGGTGGATTCTCTTGAAACAACTGTTCGATCTACTAGCCTTCTTTGTGGCGTTGTGTCTCTGTTTAAAGTTGTGCGAAAGCATAACATGCCGACGAGCCGGCTAAATGTGCAGGTTTACTAAGCATTAAGGTCAAAACACAAGAAAGAAGGTCGGTCAAGCCCGACTATAACATAGTCTGTACCAATGAAATTATACGCTCAGCATAAATTTTGATGCTGCAGTAGCAGCTCAAAGCAGCGCTGCTACTGCGCTGCAGCAGCGAACAGTCTTTTGATCAAAGCTCGACAACCGTTCATCCGATCAGCTCCATTCCTTTAGCGTGTTATCCTGATTACTAAATATGTTTCGAAGGAACGAACAATCTGTATTTGAAAACTGTGGGAGATATGACGTTTTTTCCAAATTGCGGGGCCTGGAGGGGGCGTGGCCAAAATTGAAAATAAACTTGATCTGCCTGCAGACATAAGAATCATATGTCCCATACATGTCAAACCTCTATCTCTTAGATCCATTACCATCTCTGAGATCTGTGGGTCGGGACGGACAGACGGACATGACGGACATAACGGACATGACGGACATGACGGACATGACGGACATGACGGACATGACGGACATGACGGACATGACGGACATGACGGACATGACGGACATGACGGACATGACGGACATGACGGACATGACGGACAAGACGGACATGACGGATATGACGGACATGACGGACATGACGGACATGACGGACATGACGGACATGACGGACATGACGGACATGACGGACATGACGGACATGACGGACATGACGGACATGACGGACATGACGGACATGACGGACATGACGGACATGACGGACATGACGGACATGACGGACATGACGGACATGACGGACATGACGGACATGACGGACATGACGGACATGACGGACATGACGGACATGACGGACATGACGGACATGACGGACATGACGGACATGACGGACATGACGGACATGACGGACATGACGGACATGACGGACATGACTTGACTGTCTATGCCCTTCACGAACCAGCCTACAGTAATGGAGTAATAGAGGCTAAAAGATTTCACTTCAGGCCGGAATGTGGTAGTTGGTAGTACTAGATTTGAGCTCTTCTTGTCTCCGATATCTAGGTGCTCATACGGATGCTTATCAAAAACATATAGACCATATATCTTCTGACTGTTACATGCATTTGCGCGTCTTAAGTATACCCTATTTACTCTACGAGTAACCGGTAAAAAAATGCGACCTCGAAAAGGGTGAAATATTTCAGATGTAAATCTGGAAATCACCCGAAACTATGTGTATCGTACCGTGATGTTATTTGAAGATACTGATGGACTAACTGCGTGAACGCCACAAGCCATTTAAGCCGTAAAAAATCGGATTCGTCAAAATTGTGAAAATCATGACTAGTGAGATAAATATCTGCAAGGAAAACATGTTGCGCATCATAATAATGTCTTACATTTCAGTGCATACAAGTGACACCGGCCACTCGCTCAAGACAGCATTGAATGAAATTGAAATCGAAAGCATTGAGTCTCCGGTGCGCGAACAATTCCCTCAGACAAGTTCTGTTTACTGACGAGAAAACTTTCACCAAAGAGAAATCGTTTAACAAACAGATCGATAGAGTGAGTGCTGTGTCATCAAAATAAGCGGATAAACTCATTCCGGGAGTTCAGATAAACACAATGCGTCTTATGTGTTAGTTTGGTGGGGAGTCGCCTAAAATGGGTTCACCAAGCCCCTGATTTGTGAAAAGGCGACACAGCTTCGGCCCCTGTGTATTAAGCCGACGTTTTGGAAAAGGTCGTGAAGCCCCTCAACACGAGGTATTTAGCAAACAAGCCAAGGACCTTTCATCAAGTCTCCACTCCAGCTCTCTAGACAAAATCGACTCAAACATGGCTAAAAAGCCATGTAGCGAACTTCATTTTTAGGGTCTTGCTGGTAGCCCAGAACTGAATCCATTAGACTACAAACTGTTGGCCGTTTTCGAGTTTAAGGCTTGTTCTACTCGACAATCAAATATTGAACGTTTGAATGTACAATTTCCCAATGCATGTATGGCCCGAGAGACTTCGGAGTTGATGGAAGGTAAAAGGCGGCCATTTTGAAAAATATGTTTTACCTCTTCGTCTTTATTCAGAATACTTCATGACATACTTGTATTTTCTGGTTTGGTTTTCTATATTGCTTTTCACCTCCTTTGAGGCTATTCCAAATTTTGTAAGTTTCGCTGCGGGCTACACGCAAAAAATCAATAATTTCAGACTAGAGGTCCAACAGGTGATTTGTGGACTCTTCAGAACACACTCATCGACGTTGGGAGTCTTCTCCTGCTGCAATTGGTTTGGCTATTAATCAAATTAGTGATAACTTAATAAAGTTATAAGCTAAATGAAAATTCTTACCTTCTGACATCTTGTCGAATAGGCTATTTACACTGGGCCGCTTTTCCCCATACAAAAAGTATTGGGTCCTAGTGATGACAAAAAATGAAATGACGTTTGGATGCATGTGCGTTTATTTGTTGTATTCGATAAGTGTTGTCGTTATACTCGATTAGTGATGCCCATTTATGCCTATCGTGCTGAACTATGCTAACCAGCACAATAAAAAAAGATCAGCTGCGAAACTCTTGCCGGTGTTTAAAAATAACAGAAAGAAAGTCGATCAAGCCCGACTGCTATATATTCTGTAAGAACGAAAGTGAACCCCCAGGATAGTTGCTGAAGTTAGCGAACGCTCCTTTGCTCATAACTCGACTACCGTCCATTCGACCTTTCAATCCCGCTGGCGGATCTATAAATAATCCTGATTACTAACTGTGTTTAGAAGGTTCGAACCCCTTTATCTATGAAATGGTAGGTTATATCAAGTTGTTTCCAAATAGCGTGGTATAGTGTTTTGTAGTGTTTAATGAAACTAACTTGAAACCCGTTTAAGGATTACACAAGAGACTCGATGTCCCAGTTGGCCAGTGCCAATTTCAGTTAACAAACAAAAAAATAAACGAAAATGGGTTGTGTTTACACAGTCCAAATGTCTAGTTACATCAAAGCTGGCACCATAAGCTGGTAAAGGACTCCGGATATATAAGTTTTTAGCGAAAAATCTATTTTATTGGACAGCAGGCACAAACACCACGCGCTCCACCACATCTGGCCAATAAATATTTATTTTGAAATAAAGCGAGGCAAGATCAAGTGTCCAAAGGTTTTTTGCGACCTCGGAGCTTACTTTGCAGAAAATTAATGGTTACTCCAGACATCCTCAATTCCCCGCCAACTTGCTAGCTTGTTACATATTTAAATCATACAAGCTTAAAAACATATATGTACCTGTTTTATTCGCGAACTCTTCTGTAATGTTAGTCCATAGATGGGCACGCTGACTAAACAGTATTGAGCACGCACTGGCTGGTTCTTGAACATCTCTCGGTCGAGGCACTGATCGAAATGGCCAAACTGATGTAGAACACCGCTTTGTAGTCCATTGGTTGATTTAACGGTTGCATCATATACTGATAGCGAATAGAAAAAAATAGCAGAAATTCGGTTCAAGTTTTTGGCAGTCTAGTAGTTTTAGTATGTACCCAGCAGGAGGAAGCGTTAAAAAATGTATGTATAGTATATAGTTGATCAGTAATTATAGCCCAGTCGATATAGCCTTGCCCGGTTGTCAGTTCGTCAGTCCGTTAAGGCGACCATATCCTAGAGATGTTACAAACGTAGAACCCCAAATATCGACTGTAACCTCCATTCCCTTAAATGCGACATTCAAATTAATTCGGCCGCCCCACCTTTTTAATACGGTATTATAATTTTGCCCAGAAGTTTGCAACGCTTAGAAATATTAATTTCCGACTCAATAAACCACATATATTCTTCATCAGGGTGACGAGTTGAGTCCATCGGGCTTTGTCCGTACGTTTGTCTATTTATACGCAAAGTAGTTTCTCAGTTTTGATCACGGTTCGGAATTGCTCTTTGCTCGCAGCTCTCGAGAGCCAGCTCTTGCTCTAAGTTCATAGCACTCGGCTCTTGGCTCTGAGCTGAGAGCCCTTCGTCGGGAGCCGTGAGATATCAACCATCTCTCGGCTCGTGAGCCACAGCACACGGCTCTGAGCGGAGAGCCGGAGCTCGAAAGCCGTGAGCCCTCAACCCGCCTTCGGCTCGTGAGCCGAAATCAACCATCAACCAGCTCTCGTCTCGTGAGCCATAGCTCTCTATAGCCACTAAATGAGGAAAGATCGACATATTTGGGACAAATACTTCGTATATTGGCATGTCCATGGTGTCATTCGCATTAAATTAAAAACAACAAGTAATGGTGCTTCAGTCGAGTTTCCCGACCACAAAATACCCTGTTCATTTGTTTTCATTCATTTGTTTTTGTAACACAATTGTCATCCTAAATGTAGGCAACACTTTTTTCTAGTCCTGACCAACAACTGGGGCACTCCCCCTTATCAGCTCAACATCGCTTATAACTCCGATGTTTTTTGTCTGATCTGATTGTACTTTTCAGAATAGATAGATATTGGTACTAACTTGATGTATTCTAAACCACGAGGCTCTAACTTAAAAATTGTGGATCTGACGGTTTTTTAGGTCCAGGATATCTAGATGAGGTCTTGGTTTTTTGGGGATAACCTTTTGTCCCGGGTCCCTGGACGGGGTGGAACTTTCCAAATCTGAAACAAACTTGATCTGCGTACAGCATAAGTCTACCTTCATGGAAAAATTTGTAGCTCAATCTCTTATAGTCTCTGAGATCGATGCGTTCATACAGACAGACAGACGGATGGACAGACGGATAGACGGACGGACGGACGGATGGACGGCCGGACGGACAGACGGACATGGCTATATCGACTCGGCTGTTCATGCTGATCAAGAATATATATGCTTTATGGGGTCGGAAATGATTCCTTCTCCCTGTTATATACATTCGCACAACTTCATGATCCCCCTTTTTTCATTTTCAATGGGAACAGGGTATAAAAATAGAGGAAACTTATCTTCGGCTCGGCCGAAGTTTGCATACCCTTGCAGCACGTCTTTTAACTTAGTTGAAGGACATTTCCACTGAGAACAAGCCATTTTTTGTCATTAAGACTACTTTTCTGACTCTACTTTTGTACAAAAGCTATACTATATAGATGTCCGATCTCGACCAAAGGCATACTCATGGAGAAGCATTAAAAACTAGTAAATGCGAGGCATAAAATGAAAAAAGTTTTTCTCACTAGAACTAGTTTTTTGACCGATCGTTCCTATGGCAGCCTATGGCAACTTCCAACAAATGTGCAGCGTATTTGTACCAGAAGACTTCGTGCAATGCTTGGTCGCGATGGCTTTAAAACTGACGGAGGAGATAGCATAAAAACAGACGGACAGACGGACGGACAGACGGACGGACATGGCTAATTCGACTTATGTGGTCGAAAATGCTTCCTTCTATTCGTTACTAACATCTGTACAATTTCAAAATACCCTCTGCAAGGGTATTAAAATCAAAATACATCGTGCTAAGGCTGATTTTGATTTTCCTGAATTTTTTAAGATATAGAGCTCAGATTTTGCAGTGTAGTGTATGTGACCAATATCTACAATCTCACGAACTATCATAAAGATCATGTAAGGTCAGGAGCGTTTTCCTATCCTGCACGAGATCAAAGTGGTGGGGGTGAAGCTTGTCGAAACCACGCTAGATGAAAATCCACCCAACGCAATGAGGCACAACCGTTCTGTTCAATCGCTTTCAAGGAACTGTTTAATATTTTCAACGTGTATGCTAGGCGCAGCTAGCGAGTATCAAAGAACATAAAGAAGAGAGAAAAATTACAGTAAGCAAAAATGAAATGAGAGATCATTAGGGGGATTCATGACTTAAATAATAGAGTATTAGGCAAATTAAAGAGTTTACAAAATATATTGGATATTCAAGCTTGTCAATGAAATAAAATTACAGTTTTCCAAATTGTGGGCCATGTTTGGCCCAACATCCCGGCCCCGTTGAAAGCTCATGGGGCTTTCAAGAAACTGGAAGTAATGCCAATTTATGAATAGGTCGCATGATGACTCCCTTGATGGTTCGAACGTCTGCTACTCGAACTTGCTTATCCTTGCCAGGAATCGTCGCTATGATTCGGCCCATAATCCACTTCTGTGGGGGCAAATTGTCCTCATGGACAAGGACCAAATCACCAACGGAGACACTTGCAGATGTCTTGGTCCACTTTGAACGAGCCTGCAGCTCGCTCACATAATCCTTGAGCCACAGCTGCAAAAAATGTTGTTTAAGGCCAGTTACACGTCTCCAGCGCTCCAAGTGATCCAGCTTTTCATCCGCAACTGGATACTCCGGTAGAGCACGTAGAGGGGCACCAGTCAAAAAGTGACCTGGTGTCAATACTCCCAAGTCATTTGGGTCCGGCGAAAGTGGGGACAATGAACGGGAATTTAGGACTGCCTCCACCTCTGCAGTAACTGTGGTTAGCTCTTCAAAGGTAAGACGAGCGTTCATTAGACTGCGGGTCATCAATCCTTTGGCACTCTTGACTGCCGCCTCCCACAGGCCTCCAAAGTGTGGTGCTCTGGGAGGAATGAAATAAAAGTTTATAAATTCATTAGTACAAAAATTGACAATAGATCGCTGGGTTTCTTGCTTGAATAAGAATCTTAGAAGATCCTTTAACTGGTTGCTTGCGCCAACAAAATTAGTTGCGTTGTCGCAGAAGATGTCCGAAGGTAGTCCACGTCTGGCAATCATACGCTTTAGAGCGGCAAGAAATGCATCTGTCGATTAGTCCGAAACCACCTCGATATGTACGGCCTTCGACGCAAAGCATACAAATATGGCAATGTAGCTTTTGATTGGGCCCTTGCCTCGAATCCTAAGATATGTGCTGACAGGTCCACAAAAATCCACTCCACATCGTGAGAATGGACGAGATGGAGATAGCCTTTCCACTGGGAGGTGTCCCATTACCTGCTGCAGTAGCTTTGGCTTATAACGCACGCAGTGGACACAAGCCTTGACTATGTTGCGTGCCAAGTCACGGGCATTGACAATCCAACATTTTTGACGAATGAGTCCGACTAGTGCTTTGGGTCCTGCGTGGTAGTTTTGTAGATGAAGGGACTGGACATATTTTCGAACAAAGTCATCTTTGCTGGGAAGCAGTATAGGGTGTTTGACTGCCTCAGGAACGTCTGCTAATTCAAGCCGGCCTCCAACTTTCATCAACATGTATCCGTCTGTGGACTGCAAAAACGGATTAAGGAATTTAAGATGACTGCATACTGGTTTGCCCTTCCGAAGAGCACAAATTTCTTCAGAGAAGTTCTGCTGCTGTATGTTCCAAATTATACAATGGAGAGCACGTTGCAGCTCTTGTGGACCAGGAGATGGGGTATCAAATGATGAGCTTTTTCTGGTAAAACGCCATCCAAAACGTAGCATCCATGCAACAATGCGCAGGCAGCGGTGATGTGAACTTATATCTTGAAGAGATTCCAATAAAATGCTGCTCTCCACTGAAATCTTGAAGGCTGACTTGCGTTTCTCGAGGTTCACCATCTCAACATCAATTTCATGTCGAGTGTCAGTTGGCCAATGATTGGAACTCTTTTTGAGGAACTCCGGCCCCTCAAACCAATTAGAATCCTCCAGTTCCGAGGGCGTGCATCCCCTGGATACCAAATCGGCAGGATTGAAGCGAGTTGGCACATATCTCCATATACAATTGGTCGTATTTTCTTGTATGTCGGAAACTCGGTTCCCAACATATGTGGACAAGGTGGCCGAATGTTGCCGGATCCAATGCAGCACAGTCTGCGAATCGCTCCAAAGAAAAGTTTTAAATTCGGTTTTAAAAACTTCCCTGATTTTTGTAAAAAGGAGAGCCAACAGATGAGCAGCGGCCAATTCCAATTTTGGGACAGATAGTTTTCGTGTTGGTGCCACTCTGGACTTGGAAGTTATCAGCTGTACCTTTATCTTGCCATCATCACCCACCATTCGCGCGTATACACAAAATCCGTAGGCGCGAATGGATGCATCGCAAAATCCATGTAATTGGAGCTCTTGAGGATTTGGCTGCAGACAATAGCGCGGTATTGTCAATGACTCCAGCGATAATAGTGATTCCAAGAAGCTTGTCCAAGCTTGGTGCATGTGCTGTGGGATAGCCTCATCCCACTCCAACTTTAACAGCCATAGCTCTTGATTAATTATTTTTGCAACAATGACAACAGGCGATACCAATCCCAATGGGTCAAATAATGATGACGCCAGCGATAAAATGGTACGCTTTGTGACAGAACCAAATGTCTTCTTGGGTTGAAATGCGAACAGAAACGCATCTTGCTGCTGGTCCCAAGTTAATCCCAGCGTGCTTGTGACGGCTGTATCCTCCAGATTTAAATCCTTTACTGTGCTGTCGTCAACAAATTCAGGATGGTTTGAGTGCCATTTTGCCAGCTCGAATTTTCCCTCTTGAAGAATCTTGATGACTTCTGTCTTAAGCTGGCGAAGACCGTCCACAGTATCATGCCCACAAAGGAAGTCATCCACATAAAAAAATAGCTTGATGGCTTCGGCTCCAAGCTTGCTGCTGTTTGCATGTAGAACGGCCAAATGCGAGTAGCTCTTCATCTGGTGAATTTCTCCAAAGAACATATTGAAATTTACGATCACGTGGGTCAACCAGTACTTGCCTGAACATTTTTACAACATCTGCAGTAATTGCATATTTGTACATCCGGAATCGAAGGAGCAGCATATACAGTTCAGTCTGGATGGTTGGACCCACCATCAATACGTCATTGAGGGACCTTTGCGATGAAGTTTGGCTGGAAGCGTCAAACACAACCCTCAATCTGGTTGATGTGCTGTTCATCTTGAACACACAGTGGTGAGAAATATAAAAATGTGGTTCCTCCAGGCTTGGTGTGACCACCAAGCTCATGTGATTTAGCTGCTCAAACTCTTTCATAAATTCCACGTAGGTTGCCTTGACTTCTGGTGTGCGATTCAAGCGTCTCTCCAATGCCTCAAATCTTCTCTTGGCCGTCTCAAAAGAACGGCCTAGATAGCTTGGATCGTCTTTGAAAGGTAGTCTTACTACGACTCGTCCATCTGATTGACGTTTAACAGTTTGAGTGAAGACCTGCTCGCACTGTCGCTGCTCCAATGTAAGTTTTTCTACTGGCGTACCGACATCGTCTATACGCCATAGTTGTTCAATGTTTTTGTTGATGGACTCCTCCAAAGACAGAACAAAGGTGTGTGATATGGTTCGGTTTGGGCTCTCATATCGTCCTGAGACAATCCATCCCAGTAGCGTTTTCTGCAGCGAGGGCAGACCAGGACCTAACTTTATTTGTCCAACTGAAAGAATTTCAAAAAAGGTTTCAGTGCAAATCAATTCTACGCGTTTTGTAAAATTGCTCATCAGCCAGTGGTGCATTCTGAGGCAAATTCCATGAAGACGTATCAATATCTGTGTCGGGTTGGTAAGCAATATGTGACGTTACGCAAAAGTCGAGTGAGAATTCGCAACTTTCCAAGCGAGATTTGATCGTGGTAGATGCGCCGTACTTGATGTGACTGTGGGAGTCACCAATGCTGCAAATCTTCATATTACGCTTAAGTCTTGGTAAACGTAAGGCTTGGGCGAATTCTTTAGAGATGAAGTTAACTTGTGAGCACGAATCCAGCAAGGCTCGACCAATCCTATAACTTCCAGATGCGTCGCGAACCAAAACAATGGCGGTGGCCAAAATTACCTGCTCTGAGGGTTTGTGCATATGAGTATGTGCAACAGCGTCTCCTGATGAAGCTGCCACATGCAATTGAGACTGTGCCGCTGAGGGCGCTGGTGGAACGGATGCTGATCTTGGTTGAGCACCGTCCCGGTGTAACAAGGTGTGGTACGGGCGAGCACACACGCGGCATTTCTGTGTAGATGGACACTTTGATGCTTGATGACCCTTTCCAAAACAATTTAGGCAAAGTGAATGGCGTTTCGCAGCCTCATAACGTTGCTCCACAAGCATTTTCTTTAGCTGAGGACAACGAACCATTCGGTGGTCCGTACTGGAGCAAAGAACACATACTTGGCTTGTACAAGTAAATGATAGCCCCTGCCGTGGAGCTGGCTGGTTCCGTGGTTTACTAGTAGCTGGTGCACGATTTGCTTGGGATTCCGTCTGCCCACATGACTCCAAGTATTGGCAATGTCACTCCACAACCTGTACACACGAGTTCCATGTTGGCAAATCAGCAAAATCCAAAGATTCGTTCCACTTGCGTTTGGTCCCTTGATCAACCTTCTCCATGACAACAAATATGAGCATGGCCTGGGCAATCTGCGACTCATCCCCCAGAGAATTTAGAGAGCTGTACAGGGCTGAGGCGTTATCGATGAGGCTCCGAAGCTGCTGGCTATTGGACTTGTTGACACTGGGCAACTGGAACAACGAATTAATATTATCCAAAAATACCAGAGTTGGATTGTCATAGCGCTCCTTTAAACGTTGAAGAGCCTTTGGATAATTCTCCGACGTCACTTGAAAAGCCTTAACTGTTTCTAAGGCAGCTCCCTTCAAACAGCTGATCAACTGGTTGAACTTTTCAATGGGTGAGATACACGTTTGCTGGTCGATGACCTGCCGGAACAGAGAAATGAAATTCTTGTACTCTGCATATTTACCATCAAAAGTAGGCAGCGCAATTCGTGGTAATTTCATTGATGAGGCCGCCACTGGCCCAGGCACAGCCAATGCATCCATATAACCTGTGTAGTTTTGTTGAGATGTTTCTCCAAGCTGCCTCTTGATGGCCAACTTTGTGGCAATGTATGAATCCTCAATGTCTCCGCGTGCAGTGTCATTTGAGTCCAACTCCTCTATATTGGATTGGACAGTCATAAGCTGCTTAAAATAGGCTTCCAAGATTCCAAGCCGACACTGCAACTCGTCTGGTGATTGTGGATCTGTATCCTCATCTGGATCCACGATGTTGCGAATGCGAGTTATATTCCGAGGAATATTAGCCCTTTGTTGTTTCAAACTGTCTAGAGTCATTTTGATTTGCAAATAACCAGGAGTTATTTAAATTTTTCTTTTTTGCAATAATTGCGCAGTTGTTTCGGCACAGTAGCGAGTTACGCAAAAATTGACGAGTCGATCGATGTCTGTATGTATATGTCTGCGTGTATCGACTGCAAATTTGATGCGTGTCTGTACACGAGAACGACGAGACCAAAATCCAAGCCCCTGGTGTGTGCACTGTTGGTCACGTGGGCCAAGTTTGGTAGAACTTCAGATGTACGACAGCGGGGGTCGCGGGGTGAAGATCTAGGTTTCATGTAGGTCTTGAAGAGGCTCAGCGATGCGACAGCGAGGGGTCGCAGGGCGATTAAATGCAATGCTTTTTCGGCGATGCGTCAGCGGTGGGACACAGGGCGATTGCAGTGCTGCCAATAATTGATCAATTGTTGATCAAATGGTCCAAATTTCTCCAGTCAAACTTTAGATTTATTAAAACGATTGCGCGTAGTTTAAACTTCACTGCCCCACGTTGGGCGCCAAAATGTAAGGTCAGGAGCGTTTTCCTATCCTGCACGAGATCAAAGTGGTGGGGGTGAAGCTTGTCGAAACCACGCTAGATGAAAATCCACCCAACGCAATGAGGCACAACCGTTCTGTTCAATCGCTTTCAAGGAACTGTTTAATATTTTCAACGTGTATGCTAGGCGCAGCTAGCGAGTATCAAAGAACATAAAGAAGAGAGAAAAATTACAGTAAGCAAAAATGAAATGAGAGATCATTAGGGGGATTCATGACTTAAATAATAGAGTATTAGGCAAATTAAAGAGTTTACAATATATATTGGATATTCAAGATTGTCAATGAAATAAAATTACAGTTTTCCAAATTGTGAGCCATGTTTGGCCTAACAGATCAAATAATAAATGGCAGAGTTAAAAATTGTTGCATACTTATATGAGCCGCATGAGGTTATTAAACGCCAATTGCCCCGAGTAACAGGTATTTCGAAGTCGGGCAGTGCCAACTTTAGCTTACGCTCTCCTTACTCTTCGAATAACGGGTGAAAATAGAGGAAAGTTAACTTCGGCTTGTCCGAAGTTTGTATACCCTTACAGCACGTTTTTCTAACTAATTTGAAGGACATTTCCACTGAAAACAAACAAGTTTTTCTCATTAAGGCTACTTTTCCGACTCTATTTTTCTATTTCAGCATTACTATATAAATATCCGATTACTACCAACATGAACAAAATCAACTTTGACTAATTTCAGCGTTAGTTAAATTAAGTTGATTGATTTCAACCGAGTTGAAAATTTCAATGGGCGATTTTAGTAGACAAATCCGATTTACGATTATATGATAACCGATTTTACCTGCTGAATTCACTGATTGCCGATCGCGATTGGTAATTGTGGGAGCCTGGAACCCTACGTCAGATTTGGGATTTGGGATATCATATTTAGGGGTCAACAATATTTAGTGACTACCGAGCAGTAATCAACAAATAAACTATCCAGAAAACCCGGGGCAGTACACTGGCGACGAGGATGGGAAACATTGTCCAGCTGTCGAACGGCGAAAGGCAGTTAACGGGGGATGTGAGTCACCTTAAGAAGGTGATAAAAGAGATGGTAACTGCCCTGGATCGGGAACCCTCTGGATCAATATATAATACGTCAGATTTGGGATTTGGGATATCATTTTTAGGGGCCAACAGTATTCAGTTCTTTTTTGACTACCGAGCAGTAATCAACAAATAAATCGTCCAGAAAAACCGGGTCACTACAGTAATTATGACAATCATGCTTGCTGAGATGGAATCATACTAAATCAATGATTGGTAACAGTTTATTGATTGCTCGTCCAACTATTTCCCCTAAAACTAAAAATTAACTGACAACGTTAAAAGCCCCTTTAAATTGTGCATTAAATGAGTAGACGAAATGTCCTAAGGCAGAAGATGGTTTAACTTAGCAATCATTGGCATTCAGCATAGAATCATTAGAAATCGCAAGTCGAAAATCAGTAATCGTAAATCAGATTTATCTGCTGAAAGCGTCCAATCATAGTTTCACTTTCAACTATTGTTGTGTTTAGAAGTTGAAATTCAATTTGATTTTAACAAGAAAAATGGATGAAAGCAACTCAAAAAAAAAATCTGTGCACTATTTGATGGAACATTTTTCGAAAAAGATGAATCTTTATCGACGGACGCATTCTCAGTTGCATTACGTTCACGATGCCAAATGCGTCTAAGGGGACATCATACAAGATCGTCGATTTTTTTTGTCACTTAAAGAGAAAGCATGGCAAGGATGTAAACAGTGATTATAAGACGCATATGCAATTAAACAGGCGGCGTCGCTGCCACTGCGATGCTGATAACATTGATATAAAAGGAAGCAGGTCGAGCTGAAGTTAGTGTTGTTGCCGCATTGACTCATCCGCGCTTAAAGAAATCCTGGTTGGGATGTGTCGATCCGGAAAAGCAGCAACACTGCTTGGGACTCTTTAAAAAGGCAGTAGTTCAAAACCACGATATCGACGAATCATATGTCGAGACTGAAAAACACTTAAAAAATTATGACTTCTTCGAGTTTGAGAAAATGAACTGCATTAATTCGCAAAGCGGGAAGTCCGTTTTTATAATGGATAAACTTTTATCCGAGAGGGAAAAGAGCATCAGTTTGTTAGAAAAATATCCTATCATCAAGAAAATATTCATCAAATATAATACTCCCATGCCCTCGACTGGACCAGTAGATAGGATGTTTTCTTTCGCATCATTGGCAAACATCCCTAGTGCGAGCAGGACTTCTGATGAATTCGTTCGAGAGCCGTGTTGTTATGAAGTTTAATTTAAGACAAATAAATATTTAATTACTTTATTTAGATAAATATCTATTATTTCACTATACTAGTAAAATCAACTTTACAATAGCTAAATTAAGTCAAGTTGAATTTATTCAAGTTGATTCTAGTCATGACTGAAATTCAACTTTTCCGAACAACTAAACAGTTTAATTTAAACTAAATAAATATTTAAACTTCAAATCATTCTAAAAAGTTAAGTTGATCAACTTTAAGATTTAAACTTTCAATCGAGTTGAAAAAATCTCCACTCTGCCATATAGTAGTAGTAGTGTGCTTCTTTAGATAAATTTATACATGGATACATGGATGATGCTTTAGATTCTAAATTTATATCTGAACAAGAAGTTTTTTTTCCGTATATATAAAAAACTTAAATTTACATATCGACTTAGTGTAAACCGTCTATCGATCACTGCCTTTCAAATTTTTCGCTATTCGGTCTAATACACCTGGCTTCCCGGGTCTTCCTCAGATCCCAGATCGGTTAACTTCATAGCGCGAGATTCGGTTAGCCGTGTTTCTCCGTTTTTATGTGAATGCCTTTCGCCTTGACAGCCCCATCTAGTACATACTTCATTTTCAATATATGGTGGTGCATAATGGAAAGGGTATACGAAATCGATGGGTGTCAGCAAGTCTGTGAAATCGTCCCCCAGTTTTACTGCATCGACTGCTATAGCTTTTACCAAAGTTTTCCCGCTTAGTTTTTTTATTTCTTCCCAATATGACTTATTGTCACTAATGAGCTTTAGTGACTTAGCCAGGTGTGAGAAATATAGACTTTTTGCGCTACTGCAAATGGCTTTATAGGATGCGTTCGCTTGCTGGTACATTCGCATAGCCTCTGGAGAGTATTCTCCCTTTGCCTTTCTTAGGAGAGCTGTCGCGCTGCTTCACATTGGCCGGTGTACCATACCTGTTTGTAGTGGGTACTGTTTTCGGTTCTTGGTGTGATTGCCGAGTTTGTGATACAGTTTGACAGATGTTCAACTACTTCATTTGGGGTGCTCCGTGCTGGTACATTTTCATATTGTTAAATAAAAAATAATTCGCTCAGACGACGGCCATTCGAGTCTATTATTCCTTCTCTGGCTTATCTTCTTTCCATCAGGCGCGTCTGCACGAGCTGTGGTTTGTACCCACATAATTGCAGATTCCCAATTCTCGCATTGCAGTCTCCTAAGATCATAAGGTTATCTACGTCTGGTACATTATTCAGAAGGATGTAGATGTTTTCTATATCTTTATTCCAGTGGTTGCAGTTAATATACACCGGCAGTATGTACAGCGTGTCAGTGTCTACTCCATTAATTTTTATTAAGACGGTGATCTCCAATTCCACAAAGGACACAACTCTGCTGTCGCAAGGAGTCTTTTTATACTCTGTACCGTAGGTACATAGAGTATTATAAGTTTGTGCAAAAGTATGTAACATCCACAAGGAATCAACGGACAGACAGACGGACACGACTCGGCTGTTAATGCTGATCAAGAATATACATACTTTATAGGGTCGCCATCAACAGCCGAGTCGTGTCCGTCTGTCTGTCCGTATGAACGCACAGATCTCAGAGATGGTAAGAGATAGAGGTTTGGCATGTATTGTACATATGCTTCTTATGTCTGCAGGCAGACCAAGTTTATTTTCAATTTTGGCCACGCCCCCTCCCGGCCTCGCAGTTTGAAAAAACGTCAAATCCCCCACAGTTTTAAAGGCATCTGCCCTGTTCCTTCTGGACATATGTATTTAGTTATCAAGATAACTTATCGATCCGAAAAGGAACTGAAGAAGATCGGATGATCAGTTTTCGAGTTATGATCAAAAGACTGTTCGCTGCTGCAACGCAGTAGCAGCGCTGCTTTCAGCTGATACTTCAGCATTAAAATGTATGCTGAGCGTATAATTTCGTTAACACAGAGTATGTTATAGTCGGACTTGACCGACTTTCTTTCTTATTTTATCCTCTTCCCTGTCAGCCCTCAAGCTTGCTAGTTCCTGCTTGGAAACTCTTTTTCGTAAGACAACTCCTTAATTTGATGCGTAACGTTTCCAAGCTCATTCCTTAAGTCCTTTGTAATTTCATCTATGTCAGACTTCGTTGCCACATTTTTCGGTACTGCCATCCGATCGTACATAGTTGGTTCTTCTAGTGTGCTTTCAGAACGATACTAGATAGATGTCCGATTTCTTCCTTAGTGGAATCATGGGAAAGCATTGTACATTGTATTGTATGCAATCTATGTGTTTATACAGACAGACGGACATGGCTATATCGATTCGACTATTAATGCTGGTAGAGAATTTATATACTTTATGGGGTCGGAGATGCTTTCTGGCTTTGGTATAACCTTTTTACTCTTCGAGTAACGGGTATAAAAATATATGAAAATTTTAAAGAGGCTTACATTGAAAACAAAAAACTTTTTCTTACTAAGCCAATTTTTCTAACCCTACTTTTGTATGGCAGCTTATAACGCCCAGCTGGCAGCTTTCTGCCCATTGAAGTTTAATTGAAATCGTTGAATAACCGCAACGACCTTTTCGAATTTTGTAACTGGCAATTAGCAACGACGCAAATCCTTTACTAATTCCAAAGAAGAGCGCAAGCTTGCAATGGAGTCGATATGCTACGATCGAACTACCGATAGGCAAAGTGCCACGTCAAACGCGCTATATAGTGACACCAGCTTTCTGATTTCGTTCTTGTTGCTTGAGATCCGGAGAAAGTCAGACGTGTGAGGCTAAGCAAATTACATTTTCACAGCAAGATAAAAAATCTTGATAAGCGATAACGACAGCGATAACGATAACGACAGCGATAACGACGATGATGATCTATATACTGATTTTATATTTAATATGCTCCTCCGCTAATATGCTGCAAAGAATGCTGAATCACCTCAACGACTTTTGCAACACTGGGAACCTGCAAATCAACAATTTTACTTAAGAAATAATCATTATCGATTGAGCAATAAAATAAAAATCCAAAAATAAAAATCATTGCCGAAATGAATAGATAAGCGAAATAGAACCGTATTTTATTATGATACATTTTTTCATACGGGTACTCCAACTTGATGATTTTTAAGAATGGAAAATCTTTGAATAATCATTATTTACGGTCCCTGATTTATTAGGTCTATACTGATTATGACAGCGCCGAAGCGTTCCGGGTTATTTGTGTATATTGTGATATTTATAAGTTTAGGTCTATATACTGCTTTTGATATTTATTACTAATAGGTCCATCCTGATTATTATGACTGCGGCGAAGCGCGTCGGGTTATATGTTAGACTATATGCTGACTGACTGACTGACTGGTGACCGTCGCACAGCCCAAACCATAAGAGATAGGAAGTTGAATTTTGTACAGTAGTTTTGTGAGTGAAAGTGAGTACTTACACGGCGTTTTGGAAAATTTCAGCAGGAAAAGCGTTGGAAAAGTTTGTATGGGGAAGATTTACTTTTTCATCCGATTGACCTGAAACTGGGTTTGAAAGCACAATTGGACACGTGTTTCCCCGATTTTGGAAAATCCGGCCAAAAGAAAAATTGACGGAAAATTCGAAATACAAAAATCTATTTTGACGATTGACTTAAAATTCGGTTTGTAAGGATAGTAAGTGAAATAAATTGAGATGTTATTATCCGATGCTGGAAAGTTTGACCGGACGGTCTGAAAATTCCCGGAAAAGCGTCAGAAAAGTTTGTAAGAGGTAAATGTTATTTTCAGGGACCGTAAATAATGATTATTTGTAGATTTTTCATCCTCAAAAATCATAAACTTGGAGTACCCGCATGAAAAAACGTATCATAATAAAATATGGTTGTATTTCGGTGTTCTATTGATTTCCGCAATAATTTTTATTTCTTGATTTTTATTTAAATTGCTCAATCAATAATGATTATTTTTTGAGTAAAATGAATAAAAATAAAAAAATAATCATTAAATTTGTAAAATCCGGAATTTTATTTGTAATTTTAAACTTGTCATTGGGTTTTATTGGTTCGACTTGATTCACTTACTAGTGATATGCATCTATTGACAATATTTTGTCACAATTTCCTATACACTTGTAGTAATCGACATTTGAGTAATGTTTATAATAATCATTTCTGAGTTTTATTTTAAAAATCAAATTTAATCATTATTTTTTAAGTTATAAAATAAAAATCATAAATAATCATTAAAGTTTGATTTTAATAATAGAACTCATAATGATTACGGTTATTTTTCACCCGATTAAAATTTTAAATATAAATATAAATATAAATATAAATATAAATATAAATATAAATATAAATATAAATATAAATATAAATATAAATATAAATATAAATATAAATATAAATATAAATATAAATATAAATATAAATATAAATATAAATATAAATATAAATATAAATATAAATATAAATATAAATATAAATATAAATATAAATATAAATATAAATATAAATATAAATATAAATATAAATATAAATATAAATATAAATATAAATATAAATATAAATATAAATATAAATATAAATATAAATATAAATATAAATATAAATATAAATATAAATATAAATATAAATATAAATATAAATATAAATATAAATATAAATATAAATATAAATATAAATATAAATATAAATATAAATATAAATATAAATATAAATATAAATATAAATATAAATATAAATATAAATATAAATATAAATATAAATATAAATATAAATATAAATATAAATATAAATATAAATATAAATATAAATATAAATATAAATATAAATATAAATATAAATATAAATATAAATATAAATATAAATATAAATATAAATATAAATATAAATATAAATATAAATATAAATATAAATATAAATATAAATATAAATATAAATATAAATATAAATATAAATATAAATATAAATATAAATATAAATATAAATATAAATATAAATATAAATATAAATATAAATATAAATATAAATATAAATATAAATATAAATATAAATATAAATATAAATATAAATATAAATAATGTCAGATAAGAGAAGAGAAGTAAAGAGGGTCGGACGGGTTTTGCATCGAGCTCCGGACTATTCACTTGTAAGACACACACACACATCCAAAAGCGAATAAACTGGTGTCATCGCGTTGGCCGGGGTGCTCCTCTAGCCATAACTGTGCACCTGAGTTCATGAGTCGCGCTACGAGAGACGATTTTCCACATAATTGTTGGAGGCCATTTCACATTTGGGACCTGCTATTCGGCGAAAGTGAAGTGAGTAACCAAGGAAAACGAAGAAAGTTTCTCCACCGGGACAAAAGCAACGTGAAGCAGCAAACAAAACAAACTAGCGGTGGCACTAAACAGCTGATCATCGCACCGCACGTGCGTAATTAAAACACGTAACGTAAGGCCCACCCACGTCAAAGCGCAGCCGCAAAGCCCAGTGCATGTGCAACTGTAGTCAGCTGGACTGATCTAACGCTGTGTTACCACACCCACTCTAAAACTGTAGAGTACTGAAAATGCCGTTGCAATTTTGGAAGCTTTGCCACAGCTTAAACGCAAATGAGCCCCGGTAAGCCGAACATTAGGCGGAAAAAAACGGAATTGTCCCCGGATAAAGCGGAAATGCGTGAAGCTACTGGGTTAGCTGGAGTCTCGATAGAGCAGTTAATGCAGGTGATGCAGGAAACTATGGCTTCAACGCTGGATGAAAAGCTCAAGCATTTAGCGACAAAAGATGACAGACTAGGGCCAAATGGTCGGCTAATAGAGGTTTCGTCCCAAGTAGAAGCAATAAAGGCCGAAAACAGTCAGGTTAAGCGAGAACTTGAGCAAATCAAAAATGATAGACAAAAGGAACAAAAGGAAATCGAAATCGATACGTGATTTTCAGGGGCGTGGTCAAAACAAAAGAGCCCAAAGATGCCGTGTCAGATCTCTGCAAAAATAAATTAGGCATAATACAGCCAAAGATCATGGCAACCAGAATTCTTGCGGAACGGGAATAAAGCAGGATACTGATTAGCAAAATGGCCACAATCGAGCATGCAGACGAAATTTTAGCAGGGAAGTTAGCAGGGTCAAATATATACGTTGAAGAAGACTTGTCCGAGCAAAAACAGCAAAATATATTCCTGCTGCTTCAACTCAAACGACATCTGCAATTGCTCAACAAAGAGGTAAATGTCTTAGTCAAAAATAAATTCAATGAGGATTGAAAACAATTGGTACTACTGGAATGTCAAACACGAGCTTGTCTGCGGCAAGGAAAACGGATACCTGTCATTGGCGAAAATATACCCAACTCTTACTGAAGATAACGTTGATTATGGTAAACTAATAGAGAAATCACCCCCAAAAAACTAAATAAGAAAAGGCAACATAAAAGGAGAAAATCTAAGTCTAAATCTACTAAATGTAGCCTACAAAGGCATAATCAATGTAGTAATATAAGCAAGGGAAATAGAAACCTGAACGAAAATTTTAAAGCTAACTTAAAGGCATTATCCTATAACGTAGCCGGACTAAGCAGCAAGCTAATCCAAAAACAATTTCTTAAAATTTTACTCAAAAAATAATAATTATTGATAGAGCAATAAATTAAAAATCAAGAAATAAAAATCATTGTGGAAATGAATAGAATGGCGAAATGCAACCGAGTATACTCCAAGTTGATGATTTTTGAGGATGAAAAATCTACAAATAATCATTATTCCCTGTTAATATCTAATCTTAAAGATTGATGGTTTGTTCATTGTGCATCAAAATGTATGCTGAGCGTATGACTTCGTTGTTACAGAGTATGTTATCGTCGGGCTTGACCGACTTTCTTTCTTGTTTCACAACTTGGACGTGTCAATTCGGTACCGGCTTCCAGTATTATAGTGGGTGTGGGTGCAAGCCCATAAATCTACTTGGCGTCAGGAGTCAGCTACGATAAGAAAAAAGCTCTTGGAGAGTAATAAGGCGATAAGCTCTGCGGGAGTATATTTTGGGCACAAATCTCTGGCCAAAACTTGGCTAGAGGTGTGTGTCTGTTCCGGCACTTCTTGTTGCCTATGAGCGCTTATTCGTCACATTGGTGATGGACAACATTTTCCGCTTGGGGCCTGCTTCAAACATCCTGTTACCAGTGTCACCTTAATCGCTGCCACCGTTCGCCTGGAGAGCGTCAAAACAATCTGGCGAAATGCACACGTTGCTGTAGATCCTGCTAGCATCCCCTTGCCTAACGCCGCATTTCTGAGATCGGGATGGTGCTGACTGCGAGGATATAAGTCAACTGATCTGCAACACCAGAGTAGGGAAAGTGTGTTTTCAAGTGAAAGTGGTGCCTCCAAGAGAAAGCAGTGTCATTTAAGTCAAAACAGTTGCAACTGCAGAATCAGATTTGGAGTCCTACTAGACCTTCAGTTTCTTTGGACTCAAAATTCTGAAATTTCTATATTTCAAGTCTAAACGTTCAATATATTTTTCTATTTAATACAAATCGAGATTCAAGTAAATAATTTGTAAAGTGTTTGTAAAACTGTACGAAAGAGCATTATCTACATATGGTAGAAATCGAAATAAGCTCTCATACGAGCTGGTGTAATTGAAGTCACGCTTTCATATTAATTTTCCTTTAAATTTGAATACACATACTACCAAATGGTGCAACAGTCAATTGAATCCTTATCCAAGCTTTAGGAGGAGGCCTTAGACGGATCAGATGGGTGGAGTCTACACATTTTTATTGTATATATTTTTGATTTTCCACCATATTAAGAAGAACCAACGGAAGTGTATTTAGGTGCTGTACTGAAGACGAGACCGGACAGCTGTTCGATTGTCACCCGCCTATGACAGCTACATATATACACGTTTGAACACAGCGTTTGGCCATTGCATGCGTTGCTGCTTCGAGTTTGTTTTGTTTTAATACGTGTTAACTTAGAATCAGCTGATGCTGATTTGAATTTCTTTAATTACCTTTACGTTCTTTTTGAATATCGCTTAATTTATTCTTGGCGAAGAATGTGTCTTGTGCAACGACGATTCCTAAATTTAATTCTCATAATCGATTTCTTGCGAATTATCAACGCTTTCCTATTCGGATGAATTCAACTTACACTTATTAACATAATATTACTTTAATTATATTTATCTTTGCGTCCCATATCCAAAAAAATATCCAAAGAGGATAATGAAATAATTGAAAAGTTTTTTTTTTGAGTAAAGCAAAAGCACCTAGAGCAATGAATACTTTTGTATAATATATATATAAACAACTATTTTTAAAATAGGTTATAAATTGATTTAGTTAAGGAATTTGTCTTGGATCTTCCATGAAATGTACTCACATTATAGAACTTTTTGTTTTGTTTGAGCGAACAATGATATTTACTGACGTTTATTTGAATTGGAATAAATTAGCATTAATGATGAATCTTAAATTTTTTTTTGAATATTACCTTGCGGTATGGAAGGGTAAATAGAATGGTGTAACCAGTTTTGGGAATTTCCAGACAACATTTCGCTAACGGAAAATCATGGCTGGGTGGGTAGAGAAGCGGAGCTACTCAACATCTTAGTGGCCGCACCAAATGTAAGCCTTACTCACTTTCTTTCTTTCTGCTTCTGTCCTTCTTAAGTTGTCTTCTTTACTTAGAGCATTCTCGTCTGTTTATAGTTGTCATAAGGCAAGGGATTCTTTTTTGTATGTGTACCGTGGGTAATGTAAGCGGAAGGCGTCAAAGAACCCGCCATTAGGCTGTTTTTACCAGCTCATATTTATGGAGTCCCAAAAGACAATCTAACACATTCTGCCCACATCCATGTCCGTTTTATTTACGATCATTAAGGTTCTTCCTAGAAGTATACCATGACACCCGGTACTCTTGGTACTGGAAGGGATTACTGACGTTAATAAAGGGACTCACTCGAAAAAGGGTTTGCTAACCTATCCGGATATTTTCAGAGTGGTTGATGGTGACCTGTGTTTTTGTTTGTACTACGTTGTATAGTTAATTATGTTGTAGTAGAAGGATCATTTGTCCCTGTCCGAGCTACCTTAAACTTATATAGGGCATCGCGAAGCGTAAGGAGGTAAATGTGAATTTTGTATATTACAAGCTATACTATATAGATGTCCGATTTCGACCAAACTTGGTAGAATCGCGGAGAAGCATTTAATACTAGTAAATAAGGAGATTGGAGACGTTTGCATTGAAAACAAAAAAGTTTTTCTCACTAAAACTATTTTTTTGACCCGTCGTTCCTAGACAAATGTGCTGCGAATTTGTACCAAAAGACTTAGCACAAAGTGTGGTTAAAAAATGACGGTGCTTCCAAGCTTTCTGCAAGGGTATAAAAAAAAGTATTTTTGCATTCCCCCCAGCTTTCCAAAATGTGAACATGCAGCAGATCGACGGCTTATATTATGTTGCCTCAGGAATGAGCAGTCAGAAACGAATTTTTGGAGACGATTTTTTCCATTGACAACAAACAAGCTTCCGTTACTGAAACTTGATTTTTGACTCATTGTTCTTGTTTTAGCTATATGCTTAAATTTTTTAATCCTGCGGCGTGAAGTAAAAATATGGCGCTCTTTTTTGAGTTCCATATATAAACATGAAAGAAAGTCGGTCAAGTCGACTATAACATTCTCTGAACCTTCCAAATTGTACATTTACTACACAAAGTGTCAACGTGTGTTAAGTGCTGCCATCGCTGTTCCAGCCAGTGCTGCCCATCAAAAGCGCTTGATTTCTATAACTTGGTCATCCGATCTCCACCATTCCTTCGGCGAATCGATAAACAATTCTGAATACCAAATATGTCTAGAAGGTACGAACCGTCTATCTATAAAATTGTGGGTCGGGAGGTCCCGTGGCGAAAATGAAAAATAAACTGGATCAGCCTGCAAGTACATATAAGAAGTTTTTGTCCCTTACAAGTAAAACCTCTTTCTCTTACCATCTCTGAGATCTGTGCGTTCATACGAACAGACGGACAATGGACTATATCGACTCGGCTGTTGATGCTGGTCAAGAACATATTTCATAGTTGGCGTTTTTTTATTTGAATACAGATAACGAATAATTTTTCAGAAAATTAACATTATTCGAATAAAATTAGAATGATGCTTTATTCGAAAAAATGCATTCCAAACAAAAATAGTCGAAATGTATTTGTTCGACAAAATATTCGTGTCAGAATAAATTATCTGCGAATAATTTATTCACGAATTACATATATTCTATTATAGCTGCATAAGCCCATAAAACTTTTCCTAATTATCTAACGCTTAGTTCGGCATGTTCAAAACCCAAGCACTATTCGAATAAAAAATTATCTAGATAATTGTTTGAAAACAAGTGTTATTTATGAAATTTTATTTGTAAATAATTTTATGTAAATAACGATCATTCGAATGATTATCTAGATAAAATTATTCGTTATTTAAATAAAATTAATCGACAAATAACACTTCGAATAAATTAATTGTCTACAAAATGAAAAATTTTTCCGAATAAAACGAATAAATATAGCTCGGATAAAAATTCGTTGAAACCCCCAAATAAAAGTATGACAAAAAAAGTGGCTCTTGTCATACGTGCGAATCTGTTTGAACGCCTATGTTTTAGAGACAGGGAATCTGGAGCTGCTTGTTGGGGAAGATAAATTGGTGTACCCTCATAATAAGAAGGTAATTCGTGTCTATACTTTGGTTTTGGACATGCCGACCTAAGCGTAAGATAATTAGGATAAGTTTTATGGGCTTATACAGCTGTAATAGAATATTTGTTATTCGTGAAAAAATTATTCGTAGATAATTTATTCTGACACGAATAATTTGTCAACAAATAAATTTCGATTATTTTTATTTGGAATAAATTTTTCGGATAAAGCAACATTTTATTATTATTCGAATAAAAATAATTTTCTGAAATATTATTTGTTATCCGTATTCGAATTAAAAAATGCCAACTCTGTTATCGGGTCGGACATGGTTATTCCGATGCGTTGCAAACTTCTGGGCAAAATTAATGTACATACCGTTTACAAGGGAATACAGTAAACCAGGTGAAGTCAAGTTTGTTTGCTTGGCTTTACATGCTGATCTTAGGAGTGTTTATTAATTAATATTTATTTATTAAACCCTTGCCGAGGGTTTTATAAAATTGTCCAGATGTTTGTAACGCATACAAGGAATCAAGTAAATATAATATTGATCACCATGACTAGCTAAATTGATTTTGCCATTACTCTGTTTGTGCGTCCGTCTGTTTCTGTGCCATCTCATCCTTCAAAAAAATCAACGCTTTCTGTCACACAAGCAAACCAAATGGTCATAGTAGAGGCGACATATATTGATCAGCTTGCGAAAACCACTCAACTAGAATTCTTCAAAGCGAAAATTAACTTTTCGAATGATTCTCATTTAAAACCTTCATCAAGATATATTAGACGAGCTGCAAGGGTATACTGACTTCTGCCAAGTTAACTTTCCTGTGTTTTCATAAATAGTTGTTTTTTCTTCTGGCCTGAATTTATTTGAAGAACCTTATGTGTTTTGGCTTAAGTAATATATATTTTGTTGGAAAGGGTTGAAACACGTTTGGAATCATTTTCACTCACTTGCTGTGGCCCATTCTGCGCCATTTCTGACTCCCCAGAGTGTGGTATTCAAATCACGGCGGCAGCGCTCATTGCGCACCACTTGGAAACATTTTTCATAATGCTCGAACTCTGTATTGGTTATTAATGCTTGGAATGTATTTTCACTTATTGCTGCTTTTTGCAACTTGACAACGTTGAGTAAATATGCCTGACTTAAGTTGAGGCTCGATTTATTTGCTGCAACTAACGATGTTGCTTGCGTAAAAAGATGTTCAGGAAAACCAATAACAATAACAGCCAATAACAGTAGCATAGAAATGCACATCTTAAAGCACTTAGTTGTTCAAAAAGCTCAAAAAAAAAAAATCGTTCACTCATCAAAAAGTATCCAAAAATTCAAAAAAAAAAAAAAAATGGCACTTAACAATTTACTAATATAACTCTCCGATAGTAAATTATTTGTGATTCGATTTTTTGCGAACTATTTTGTCTGACAGATGTGCGCTCGTTTCTTCTTTATGACGAACTAGCATCAGAGACCAAACCTAGCACGACGGATATTAGAAAACGAGTGTGAATGCGGATACAAATGTACAATTTTTAGATGCAATGCAGTACAAGAGTAGTTGACTATTGTATGTATGTACATTGCACAGGCATACAAATGCTAATGGCAAGGCAAGCTCAGTTTGAAACCGGTTTTTAAAACTGTCTCGCAACCGGCTCAAAGTCATTTAAACAAAAAAAAAGTGTCACATTGTACGTCACTGAACTAAATGAATTTAGTTTAGTTTTCAGGCAATCAGCTTATTTCTAAATTCAAAATCTGCCTTAGACTCGTCGAAAGTTGCATCGAAAGAATTAATATCTCTTTACATTCTTATCCAACACACGGCGAAAGGAAACGAAATGTATTATTTTGCATATGTATTGTCAAAAACCTTCTTTTTGTACCCTGCTACATACACCCATTGAAAATGGGAAAAGGGGGATCATGAAGTTGTGCGAATGTATGTAACAGGGAGGAGGAAACATTATCGACCCCGTTAAGTATATATATTCTTAATCAGCATTAAAAGCCGATTCGATATAGCTATATCCGTCTGTCCATCCGTCCGTCCGTCCGTCTGCCCGTCAGTCTGTCTGTATGAACGCGTCGATCTCAGACTCTATAAGAGAGAGAGAGCCACAAATTTCATTCTTAATTTTTGCATGAAGGTAGACTTATGCTGTACGCAGATCAAGTTTGTTTCAGATTTGGAAAATTCCACCCCGTCCCCCTTTTATCCCCAAAAAACCAAGACCTCCTCTAGACATCCTAGACATAAAAAAACCGTCAGATCCACAATTTTTAAGTAAGAGCCTCGTGGTTTAGTACACACAAAAAAAAAAGTCGGTAAATTTAACATGTCCGTAGTTGTTTTTGATCCATGAACTTTTCCATTTTAAAATCGGCACTTAAGTCGGCACTTTTGATTTTACAGTTTTCCACTTTTAATTTTAATACTTTACACTTTTAGTTTTAAAGTGATACACTTTTGATATTACTTTTTTTCCATTTAAAAACGAGAAAGCTAAGCTAACTTCGGCTGTGCCGAAGTTTTTATACCCTTGCAAGAGCTCGCTTGAATATTTTCAAAAAATACTCTTTTCCCCATTTTTCGACCGATGTCATCCGATTTGGACAAAAATTTGTAAAATTATATGAAAGCCCGTGAAACAAACAAAAACAATTGCAATTGCAGGATGCTACCATTAAAAACAAAAAAGTTTTTCTAACTAAAACTGTTTTTCAGACCCATCTTTTGTATGGCATCTATACCATATAGTTGTCCGATTTTAATAAAACTGGGTAGAATTAAAAAAAAAAATGTTTTCTCACTAAATCTGGTTTTCCGACCGATTATTCCTATGGGAGCTATAGGATGTAGTCATCCGACCCGGTCGGTTCCGACATATTAGTAGTGTGCAGCAAAAAGAAGACTATGTGCAAAATTTCAGCTCGATAGCTTTAAAACTGAGAGACTAGTTCGCTTAGAAACAGACAGACAGATAGACGGACAGACGGACGGACAAAGCTCAATCGACTCAGCTCTTCACCCTGATCAAGAATACATATGGTTTATGGGGTCGGAAATGAATATTTGAATGCGTTGCAAACTTCTGGGCAAAATTATAATACCCTTTGCAAGGGTATAAAAATAACAAGAAAGAAAGTCGGTCAAGCCCGACTATAGCATACTCTGTACCAACGAAATTATACGCGCAGCATAAATTTTGATGCTGCAGTAGTAGCTGAAAGCAGCACTGCTTCTGCGCTGCTGCAGCGAACAGTCTTTTGATCATAACTCGAAAACCGTT
The DNA here is from genome assembly GCA_035044965.1 of Lordiphosa andalusiaca. NCBI lineage: Eukaryota > Metazoa > Arthropoda > Insecta > Diptera > Drosophilidae > Lordiphosa > Lordiphosa andalusiaca. The sequence continues at coordinate 47,598 of JAWNNM010000694.1, forward strand.
CATCCAATCTTCACAATTTCTTTGGCTGATCGATAAGTTATCCTTATTACTAAATATATCTAGAAAGAACAACCCACCTATACTTAAAACTGTAGGAGATATGACGTTTTCTAAATTGCGGGGGCGGCAGGGGACGTGGCCAAAATTGAAAATAAACTTGATCTGCCTGCAGACATAAGAAGCATATGTCCCATACATGTCAAACCTCTATCTCTTACCATCTCTGAGATCTGTGCGTTCATACGGACAGACAGACGGACGGACGGACAGACGGACAGACGGACAGACGGACAGACGGACATGGCTATATCGACTCGGCTGTTGATGCTGATCAAGAATATATGTACTTTATGGGGTCGGAGATGCTTCCTTCTGGCTGTTACATACTTTTGCACAAACTTATAATACTCTGTGTACCTACGGTAAAAAGTGACAGCATTTTGAAATTAAATGCTCGCACTTTTGATTCTAAAAGTGCAACATTTTTGATTTTACTACGAAATCAGAAGCGGCATTGTTGAATTTACAACTTATGGAATCAAAGTGTCTAAAATTTAAAATCAAAGATTAAAGTAGTTGATTTTAAATGATTGCATATTTGATTATACAATGAGATTGGTAAAATCAAAAATAACAAGTAAGAGCGCTGCAGTCGAGTTTCCCGACCACAAAATACCCTGTTCATTTGATTTCATTTATTTGTTTTTGAATTTTTGAAGATGAATGTAACCGGTTTTTGTAACAAAATTGTCATCCTAAATGTAGGCAACACTTTTTTCTAGTCCTGAACAACAACTGGGGGGGTGCTCTTATCAGCTATCCTGTTTCGGTTATAACTCCGGTGTTTTTTGTTCGATCTGATTGTACTTCAGGATAGATAGATATTGGGCCTAGCTTGATGTATACTAAACCACGAGGCTCTAACTTAAAAATTGTGGATCTGACGGTTTTTTAGGTCTAGGATGTCTAGAGGAGGTCTTGGTTTTTTGGTGAAAAAAAGGGGGACGGGGTGGAATTTTCCAAATCTGAAACAAACGTGATCTGCGTACAGCATAAGTCTACCTTCATGCTAAAATTTGTGGCTCTATCTCTTATAGTCTCTGAGGTCGACGCGTTCATACAGACAGACAGACAGACGGAAATGGCTATATTGACTCGGCTGCTTATGCTGATCAAGAATATATACTTTATGGGGTCGGAAATGTTTCCTTCTCCCTGTTACATACATTCGCACAACTTCATAATCTCCCTTTTCCCATTTTCAATGGGAACAGGGTATAAAAAGTCACACTAGGAGATGATTCAAGAACCGTACTGCCCACTGCTGACAATTGTTCGGATAATGCTAATCGTGGTCCAGAAGTATATATATTTTCTTTTTAAGTATTTGATAAGAATTATTTAAACCTGCTGCCAAACAAAATACAAATCCAATTTATTAAAACAACATCTGTTCTACTGAGAATTAAATGAGCTATTAAAATAAAACTTAAAAGTAAATCACATAGAATTAAATAGTAAAACCAGTGAAGGAAAAGTGAAAATTTTTTAAAAATTATTGAAAATGTCAGAACTATAGCCCGCATTTCTCAGCCCTCGAGTTAAATATATCAAGCCATTGATTGTAATATTTTATGTTCCTCTCGCCGCCATCGGAATTAATAATTTCAAGCGTAACGATCCTTTTGAACCTGCAACGGATCGATAGAAACTAACAGACACAGGGTTGCCTATCAAACTTATCGCTGCGAGAGAGCACCAATGTTATTTTGATATACGGTTTTCGCTCTCATTCTCTCTCAATCGAGGTTACTGGGTAGCCAATCGTCTCGGCCTCGTTCTTTTTCGTTCGGGCTGCTGAGGAGAACAGTTGACTGCGCTAGAGGTCCAAATTTTAAGGAAAAAGATTATAATTGAGTGGCGTTTGAATTTTAATCTTCAAAAATCTCAGCCATCCTGCTCTGTTTAAAGCAGATTATTATCTCAATCAATTAATTGAGCCTTAAACTAGTTCGAGATCATACAATTTTACGCCTAAGTGGAAAATCAATTTTCCTCACCAAGGAAAACTAATTTCTGATAGCGTAAACTCTCCATAATAGGTTTGATACCCTTCCAGTGGACCATATCGACCTCAGCAGCGTTCAAACCAAAAATCTTGGCGAGAAAAGACGCAATACGTAACTTTTCAAGTCCCCAGCAGGTAAATAAACCAGGGACCGTAATCATTATGAGTTCTATTATAAAAATCAAACTTTAATGATTATTTTTGATTTTCATTTTATAACTCAAAAAATAATAATTAAATTTGATTTTTAAAATAAAACTCAGAAATGATTATTATAAATATTACTCAAATGTCGATTACTACAATTTTATAAGAAATTTGGGCAAGATTGATGCATATCCCTTGAAAGTGATTCAAGTCGAACCAATAAAGCCCAATGCCAAGTTTGAAAATACAAATAATATTCCGGATTTTAAAAAATTAATGATTATTTTTGATTTTTATTCATTTTACTCGAGAAATAATCATTATCGATTGAGCAATAAAATAAAAATCAAGAAATAAGAATCATTGCGGAAATGAATAGAATAGAGAAATACAACCGTATTTTTTTCTGATACTTTTTTCTCGCGGGTACTCCAAGTTGATGATTATTGAGGATGAAAAATCTACAAATAATCATTATTTACGGTCCCTGAAATAAACGAAAGAGATGTTAAAAGGCCTCAAGCTAATTAAGTTTTCCTCCTGCAGTGGGCACCCAATTCCTCCTGGGAATTGGTTAACAATCCAGCCAAGGCTTGACTCTGGAAGTAGCCAGAATTTGTATCCAGCACGCATAAGAAAAGCAGACAATCGGCGTACCCTGACGTTTCCAAATTGAATCGAGCATCATTCCGCAGAGTGCGGGAAAGCGTGTTGTGGCTGACATATAGCTTAAAAAGTGACTCCGATTAAAAGCCAGCTAAATTTGTGAATTGTGCAGTGCGAGAGCGAGAAGCTGTCAGATACTTAATTTTGAGAAGAAAACTAAAAGATCCCGGGAAGTCGGAGATTTAAGTTCAATTTTCATTTGATTTGATTTTCTTTTAATTTTGATTCCGTTTGCAAATTTCATTAATTTTTATTCTTAATTTTCTGTATGACAAGTTTAATTAATAGAAAGTGGAGTAATCATGAATTTGCATAAGTTAAAAATTTAAACAAATGAATTACAACTGAAATCGAGAGAATAATTTGAGGAAAATTCAAGAAAAGCCAGAGTTAATTAATTAAGTAAAATATAATGCAAAATTAATCAGCGAGTATTGTTAATTAAATTAATTTACTCTTGTATATACGTTTCTTTAAATTTTTTAAGGTAAGACATTTTTTTTTTAAGCTTGGTTGGTATTTATTGGATCTTCTCTTAAAGAGACCAACAATAATTTTTAAAATCTTAATCTAGAAACTATTTTAAAAAACTATCCCCTATTGGAGGTAGTTCGTGTTCTGCGGCCCTTCAAGTCAGTCGCTCGGTTGGTAGATCGTTTCTTCGGAGACGAGAATGCGTTGCCAGCATGGTGAGAGATTTTGCAAGTTGGTTTGGGTGGGCAAGAAGCTTCTCAGAATATTTGCGCTTAAGTTCCTCTATTTCAGTTTCAACCAGTGGGATGCTGAGGTCGTTGTGGATACAATCATTGCGAATGTACCATGGCGCTCCAGTGATGATTATAAGGATTCTCGATTGTGATCTTTGGAGGATGTCCACGCTGCTCGCACAAGCGTTTCCCCATAGCTGCGAGCCATAGGTCCAGACGGGCTTTATGATGCTCTTGTACAGTAAGACTTTATATTCCAGCTTTAGAGAGGAACGGGAGTTAATTAGCCAGTGAAGGCTGATGGCCTTAAACTTTATCTGAAGTTTTTTCGAGTCTATGAAGGCAAGACATATTATGAATTTATTTTTAAAAGAGAATGGCTCTGAAAAAACCATATTACTTATGATTCCTATTATTATTTTTGAAATAAAATGCCTTGTTAAGTTTAATAACTTTGGATTATGAACAGGATCATGATTGAATAGAATAAAATAAAATTGCAATGTTGTTCTAAAGATACAATTTTTGCTTTAAGAATGGTTAGATAAGGCGGTGTAATACATTTAGGGATTTTCCATCAACATGTCCGCTAAAGGAAAATCAAAGGTAGGGTGGGTACAGAAGCGAAGCTACAGTCCAACGTAGTAGCTTAGCTTAAATGTAGGTCTGATTTCGAATCTTTCTAACCATCTCTGTTTATTTTCTTTCTTTCTTTATTGTATGATTACTTATTTTGTACTCCAGGCTTTAGGGATTCTTACTAAATTTGTATTGTCAACAAACCCCCCGCAGGCTGATTTTGCTAGTCGTATCTTTGAGAGTCCCAACCGACTACTTCTCTTTCACATTCAGCCCACAACAGTCCTTCCTAATTAAGACTAAGGAGGCTTCTTCCAATGGTGGACTCACATGCAAAGTTTCAATTCACAGATTATTAAGAGAGAATGTAACTACACTTATAGTGAGGTACACCTCGTCGAATGATATGGGGGATGAGACTGCTACTGCAAGTGGATGTACTATGTGGCTGCGCTGGCATTGCAAGGGATTTATTCCTTCTGTAAGCTGGGATGAGAAAAGGCACCTCTACGTTAATTATGAAGTCCAACGCTCAGTTACAGGTGTACATTACAGAATTGACAAGCTTATAAACAATCAGACGGTCTATGGCCAGTTCCGTGAGCACAAGTTCAAGTCACCACCCCCGCGTCGGTTGGAGCCTCAATTTTTAGAAATGCCACCACCCGTGTCTGGCAACTCGAACCATTTGTCCCCCAATAGTAATGAAAGGTCGCCAACCATTTCATTGTCTGTCTCACCAGGCAATATGCTTGATTTGTCTCCTTTCCCCTCCCCGAATCAAGCTGTTGGAAATCATGCAAATAATCCTTCGTCTGTCCGTAGATTTGAGCAGTCCCCAGTAGCGTCGCCTGAACCTGTTGGCAGTGTTTCCGTCTCTGTTCCTACTCCTCCTCAACCTCATCTACTTTCCGGTATTGCACAGCGTAAGCAAGTTTTTGTGTCTAAGTTGTCTCCGGAAACTACTTGCGAGTCAATTGCAGCATACATTGCGAGCAAATGCTTTGCACAACCTAGAGATATTGCTTCGTTTAAGTTAAGTGTTCCGTCTGAATCATTTCCAATCATATGCCCAGCATTGGTTACAAGATATGATTGTGCATGAGTTCAGGCAAAAAAAATCTAATGAGGCCGATGCCAGTCAACTTGCCCTCATTTAGTTCATCCTCACATGTAGCGTGAGGGGTTTCGAACAACTAATTCCGTCCGTCTGTCCTCTTATTGTCTATCATTATTATTTATTATTATTTTTGAATAGAGCATCTTTTGAATTTGACATAGTTGCATTTTTAGAGACTTGGTTAAAATCCTCAATTTCTGATTGTGACATCTTGTCAAATGATTTTTTCATCTATCGACATGATCGACCAGATCGCAAAGGTGGTGGTGTACTGATCGCAGTTAAGACCAGCCACAATTCCGAAATGATCATTGTTGATAAGCCTGTGGATGTTGAATTTGTTGCCGTAAAGTAACTTTTCCATCATTATTTTTTATTTATTACTTGTTTTTATATCCCACCATCGTCCGATATTGAAATTTAAATGCACCATGTAGCCTGCATTAAAGATGTTTTAGCCCACTTACGGGACATTGACACATTGGTTGTTGTAGGTGATTTTAACTTGCCTAACATCACATGGTCAAATCCTAATGGGTCGACTTACCTTGTACCATCAGTGCAGCATGATTTTTTAGATTGTCTGCTTGGCATGTCTCTTTTTCAAATTAATCCTGTACAAAACAATTTAAATAAATTGTTAGATCTTATTTTTGTCACTGATAGCACCAATGCCAGTGTCTCTAGGTCTCCCCCTCTATCACTACCCGAAGATTCTTACCATCCCACACTGGAAGTCTCGCTTTCAGTATTTGGACCTGCCCCTTCAAATTCCAAAATCACCAATATACCTCGTCGTTACTTCCGTAAAGGAAACTTCGCTTTGCTAAGTCAACTCATTTGTGCAACAGACTGGTCTCCATTGTACAATTCGGTTGATTTAGATTTTGGTGTTACCTTTTTCTATGAGCCTATTAATTCTCTCTTATTAATGATATCTGCATTCCTAATAGCGTCGCTTCCACCGCGTCCTCCTTGGTACTGTCCTATATTATCTAATTTGAAAAATATTAAATCTAGATGCTATAAAAAGTATAAACGAACTGGTTCTGCGATTGATTTTTCTAAATATTCAATAGCAAAATCTAACTTTACACTTTTTAACTCCGAGTGCTATAACAATTATCTTGCTCGGTGCAAAATTTAATTCGCACAGGATCCAAAGCAATTCTATAGCTTTGTGAACTCTAAGCGTAGATCTTCTTCTTTACCTTCCTCTTTTTTTCTGGGCAACCAAAAGCCTAGCAATGATTCCACAGCTGTTGTTCCTCTGTCCAATATGCTAACACTTCTTATCCTTAGAACATTACTTCTTCCCACTCTATAAGCGATCCTGAAATTTATGAAACTTTTCTTCTCTCATTTTTAAAATCACTAAAATCCTCATTTTCTCCTGGGCCTGACAACATTCCTAGCTGTGAGCTCAAAGAGTGTTCTAGTTCTTTATGCAAACCCTTGCTTAAGCTTTTCAATCTATCACTCAATTCGTCAATCTTCCCATCTGTTTGGAAAGAATCTTACGTTATTCCTATCCATAAAAAGGGCTGGAAGTCCGATATTTCAAATTACAGAGGCATTGCTAAGCTATCCGCCATTCCGAAATTGATTGAAGAGATTATAACCTCCACATTGCAGCCTTATTGTAAATCTATTTTGTCCCCGTTTCAGCATGGATTCATAAAGCGTCGGTCAACAACGACCAACTTGCTTGAATTTACTTCGCTAGTTAATGATGGATTCCTGGTGAAAAAGCAAACTGATGTCATTTACATTGACTTTAGCAAAGCCTTTGACTCTGTCAGTTATGATCTTCTCCTCTTTAAGCTCGATCGATTAGGATTTCCCTCCTCTTTTCTGCTTTGGGCCACGTCCTGCCTAAAAGATAGAACTAAAAAAGTTCTGCTTCGTTCTAATACTTCAAAATCTGTGACTGTAACCTCTGGTGTACCTCAAGGTAGCCACCTCGGGCCTCTGTTCTTCACTCTTTTTATTAATGATATCCCTACAATATTATCATTTTCTCGGCTACTCATGTATGCCGATGACGTTAAACTTATTCTATCTTTCAACAACCCGATTCATTCTATTGGATTGCAAGATGATATTAACTCCTTGCAGTCTTGGTGCTTGGTAAATCATTTGCACCTTAACTGCTCCAAGTGCATTTTTATGACTTTCCATCGATGCAAAACATTTCTAGTTTCCTGTACGATTGGTAATTAACCGCTGCAACGTATTTCGTCTATCGTTGATCTTGGAATTCTTTTGGACCACAAATTGAGTTCTAATCACCACATCTCCACTATTGTTAACAAAGCGAATGGTGTACTTGGATTCATTAAACGTTGGTCGAAGGAATTTAATGATCCCTACACCACTAAACTCCTTTATGCTGCTTTAGTACGTCCCGTGCTCGAATACTGTTCATCCGTATGGTGTCCGCAGTATAAAAAGCTTGTTGATCGTATCGAATCAGTTTAGAAACAATTTTTGCTTTGCCATTCGTGGCCTAAACTGGGATCCCAACCTTCGTTTGCCATCGTACTCCAAAAGGCTCTTGCTAATAGACCTTCCCTCGCTAGCTAACCGTAGAACAGTCTTAGGTGTTTCTTTTCTTCACAAGTTAATCATCGGTGATGTAGATTCTTCTGAACTCTTACGTCCTTCTATGCCAACCAGAAACTTCTTTCCATTAATCTTGTCTAGATGCACAACTGATTATGCCCACAATAATCGATTTCGGGTTTTATGTCAAGACTACAACAATCTTTATCACCTCCTCTCAACAGATTTCTCTCTGTCTTCTCCTTAAAAACGTCCCTTTAGACTTATCTCTGTGAAAATCTCTGACCACTCCCAGCTGTGAATAGGGGCGTTGCTTGCCGGACTGGCTAATAAATCTTCCCCCACTGGCTCAGAGATTTTTCGGTTATCCTTTTAGATTTAATTTAACATATTTTTAATTTGTAATTTTTTATTTTTGGTCACTCTTCCGTTTTGTCTTTAATTATAGTTTTATGCCTTTATCTCTCTCTGTATTTGTAAGCCTGCATTTTCTTATTTTTTTTCTTACCTCTTTACATCTCTTCAGGCCTGTTCCGGGCTTCACATAATTTTTATACTCTGTACCGTAGGTACACAGAGTATTATAAGTTTGTGCAAAAGTATGTAACATCAAGAAGGAGTCGTTATTAGTAATTGTAATTTTTGTTAGGCTTTCGATTTTATGCCTCCTCAGTAGATAAGCCTTTTTATAACGTGCTTACAAATTTGTTGACAGCCATTGTTTGTCGACTATTAATAAATATATAAATATCTGCTTATTTCTGTAAATTTTTTAATGGATGCTCCATCAATTTTTAATTTAAATACAATATGAATTTGAAAATGATTACTACAAATTGGTTCCTGGTATATGTGCTATAAGTATGTATGTACTGTTGAACTTTTTCGGGAAATAGCTAGCTTCAATAGAAATGTCACAGCATAGTAATATCACAGCTTTACTCTCTTGTTATTGTACTATTGCTTTCCATGTGAACTACGATTTCAAAACATGTAGTACAGCACAGACGATAGCAAATTAAATTTAAAACTAACAGGAATATTAGCCTTGATTTCCATTCATCTGAAATTTTTTTTTAGGTTTGATTTTTATAAACTCAGAAGTATCATTTCCGATCCCTGCATTTAAGTCCTTTATTTTGAAAAATTAAAAACTGCTTGGGCTTATGCCTTCAGGGGAGCTGAAGTTAGCTTTCCTCTATTTGTATACCCTTGCAAAGGGTATTATAGTTTCTACGCGAACTATTCTCTCAGTTTTAAAGCTATCGACTTAAATTTTGCACAGAGTCTTCGTTTTGCTGTACACTACTAATATGTCGCAACCAACCGGATCGGATGACTATATCTCATAGCTCCCATAGGAACAATCGGTCGGAAACCAAGTTTAAGTGAGAAAAACTTTTTTCTTTTCGATGGAAACGTCTCCAAACTTAGTAGTCGTAGGTTTTCTATGTTTCAATTTAATTCTACAAAGTTTCATTAAAATCGGAGTACTATATGATATAGCTGCCATACAAAAGATAGGTCTGCAAAACAGTCTTAGTTAGAAAAATAGAGTAAAGTTAACTTCGGCTCTGCCAAAGTTTGTATACCCTTGCAGCACGTTTTCTAACTAATTTGTAGGGCATATCTACTGAAAACAAACAAGTTTTTCCCAATAAGACTTCTTTCTGACTCTACTTTTGTATGACAGCTATACTATATAGATGTCCGATTTAGACTAAATTTTGCAGAATTATGCATTAAAAACTAGTAAATACGGAGTTTGGAGACGATTGCATAAAAAACAAAGAAGTCTTCGTGCAAAGTTTGGTGGCGATAGCTTTAAAACTGACGAAGGAGATAGCATAGAAACAGACGGACACAAGGACATGGCTATATCGACTCAGCTCGTCGTGCTGATCAAGAATATATATGCTTTATGTGGTCGGAAATGCTTCCTTCTATGCGTTACAAACATCTGGGCAATTTCAATATTTTATTTCATGTTTTTATTGGTAGCATCCTGCAATGTATTTGCATTTCTTTGTTTCACATGCTTTCACATAATTTGAAAAATTTTTGGCCAAATCGGATGACTATATCATATAGCTCCCATATGAACGATTGGTAGGTAAATGGTAAAAAGAGTATTTTTTGCAAGTATTTAAGCGAGCACTTGCAAGGGTATAAAAACTTCGGCACAGACGAAGTTAGCTTAGCTTTCTCGTTAATGGTCATATTACATTTATTTGTTCACATATGACGAATTACAATGCTTTAAAAGTATCATTTGTGGTTGCTATAATGTTTGTATTTATAAAAATATTCTACTTAAATATAAATAGAGCAGAGGCCTGGGGCGAGAGTGCTGCTCGGTCGAGAGCAAAAACAATGTGTATGCAAGTGAGAGGGGTGTTCATAAAATACTAGGCCTGACACTGTAAGAGGTCTGTTAATATGGCTTTCTTACTGAAACACATATTCTAAAATGTTTTTATCATGTCTAAAAATTCACATTCCTATCCTCATTGTGCTGCTACAGAACTTGCATGTTGAGAACATCTGTTAGTTGGGTGCAATTTATAAAATTAATGGAAACAAAGAATATTTGACCCAAAGTATAGCCCAGCTTCACTCTTGATCGCATGTCTGCTTTATTCGATTGATCGTTACGGACTGACCTCTCTGCTCGTAGGCAGACTTACATCAACCCCTGTTTCGAATGATTGTCCTCGATCTCCATTTTTATACAAAATTTTGTCTTAATTTATATGTGCTTTACAATGTTCTTAAGACTACGATATTAACAATTTACATTTCTTATGGCTTATGTTACACGCTGTTTCTATCTTTTAATCCAATGCTTTATGTTTTGAACGCTCCATACGCCCTGATAAGGAGTGCGGGACAGTTGGAATCCCTCAACGTCTTTCAGTAAAAAGCTTTCATGTTTCAGTAGTTTTCTATTATATAAGGCCCCTTGCACTTCGGTAATATTTTCCTCGAAACTCCTGCGGTGCTTCCAAAATTTTTTACCGTAACATAGTCTCCTGCCTTAAACTCCTTCGGTATATTCTCCTTCTCATTGTACTGCTTCTCATTATACGCTTGCTTCAGGGACTGACTAATCTCTGCGCCTCTTCTGACCTCTTCTAGTTTCCTATCACTGACTGTATCTAGTTCTGCTAATTCCTCTAACTTTTCCCTCAAGTCTTCGCTAATTTGACTTCCATGCGCTAAACCAAAAAGCATCGCACTGGGAAGCTACTTAATGCTTCGATGTATTGTATTGTTCAGAGAATGTTCAATCTTTTCGATTACTGTGTTGCAATGTATCCCATTTTCTGGTTCTGTCAGTTTTGTGATCATCGGTCCTAATTTTTTTATTGTTTCGCTCCACTAGGTTAGGTTTGCTGTATGCTAGAAAGTAATCACTTAACGCTGCAATAACTTCCTTAGTGTTTGTTGTCATCGTAGCAAACAATCTTACAAATTTCGTGAAACCATCTATGTAGATGGTGTCAAAATTCTTATTGCCCTTGGGTATGCTATGCAATAAACTGTCTCTATTTCCAGTTTTCGGTAAGAGCGCCAAACATTTCAGACAATTCCCTACATGATTTGTCACTTTTTCTTTTATGTTTGGGAACCAATACGCTTTCCCAATCGCGTTCATCATCTTATCTCTGCCTATGTGTCCCAACTCATTATGGTATATGTATAGTACATGCTCTTCCATGGCTTTCGGAACATAAAAAAGAACTCTTTCGTCATTGGTTTTTCTGTACACAATCCCGTTTCTCATCTCAAATAACTTGTGCTCGCCTTCCTCTAACATGTTACTGATCTCATTTAGTTTTGTATGCTTGTTCTAAATTAAATCACTAAATTTTCCTCAAAGCTGTTTACTTTCGTCATCATGATGTTTGAGCAACTGCTTACATGTCTACATGTTTTATTTGCTCCCCTAACCTATGAATCAATTCATGGTCGAATTCTTAAAGCTCTAACACCCATCTCGCTATTCTGGGATTAAGGTCAATTTTGTTCAGAGTCAGTGTCAACGAGTTGCAGTCTGTTTCTATCTTAACGCGTTTTCCTTGCACATAAACCATAAACCTGCGCAATGCATAAGCTATGGCTAACGTCTCAAGCTCAAAGCTGTGATATTTCGCTTCTGTTTTCTGTTGTACGCCTGGAAAATTAGAAAATTGGGTGTAACTTCTTGTCCTCGTTCTTTTGCAGGAGTTGTAATGGACGTTGGCGGTTTAGTCCAACTCGAAAAAGACAAAAACAATGTACATGGCTCTGCCGCAGCACGCGAGACAGTGAATACTCTTCCGATTTGTATGTTTTTGCTTTCATTGCTGATTGCAGTTCCCAACTGCTTAAAGCGGTGAGCGCATGAAGAGACATTCAAACAGCGACAGCAATTAGCGAAATGCCTACTGAAAGTTGAATCGGGAGATTCATGAAACAGTACTCTAAAGGCAACCAGCTCTTTTTGGTGTATATAAATGCATAAGTTGTTTCCAGTTGTGAACAAACGCAACTTTTCGGGATCTCGAGCCAGCTAAAGTCACTAATTTTAATTCTAGTATATCTTTGACATTTGAACCATGTCCAATGGGTACTATACAAATATAGCTTTGATACATAATAATACATTAAACAATAATACCCCTTTGATATTATAAAAATATTGATACTATAAAAATAGTTCAGGGATTTTAACAAATATTGATATTTTCGATCATGTCAACCGGGTATTCTTCAGATGAAGGCCGATTCGATACTGAAAAATTCCCGATTAATACTTAATATCGTGATCTTTTTTTTCTGTGTAGGGTAGTCACAAATGACGCTCTAGCCTACCGTTGTGCATAGGGATCGGGAGTGCGTACTTCTTGCTATTGCTCGGTCTATAGCTCACTGGATTGGTCGGGGTTCTTCCTCACCCATTAGCACGACACCATTAACACATTGCAATAAGTGCGCTTTCAGAAAACAAAATAAAAATCAGAATCAACTTATTGTTTACAAATAAAATCACAGAGCAAATACAAAGGACCTACTGTACATGGAAATATCTGTTCCGACCGGACATCAGACTAAGCTCGTCAGATTTACTTTATTGAGAGAACTAAGGTGCCGGTAGTCTCTCCTCTCCACCGTTCCCAACCTTGACAAGCAAAGGAAGTGTTGTTGCTCGTCCCTAAAACAAGGTTCTTTAAACCATCAATTACATTTGTAAGCAGCTAGCATGGGTACTTGACAGACCAAATTAGAACACTAAATATTCATTTCAATTAACATAACAACTTCATTTATTAACAAGATGATAGCTTGTAGGCATATTTCTTTTCATTACCGCGTGAGGCAGTTTAGCAACCGAAAGGGGGAATGTAAAATTAATAATAGGAAAATGCTTATTTAACTACAAATTTGCTTTTTAAAAATGATAATGGATGTTACATACTTTTGCACAAACTTATTATACTCTATGTACCTTTGGTGCAGAGTATAAAAATTAGAACCAGACCCCCCTGGTGGACCACAGATCTGAAAGAGCAGAGGAAGGACGTCCAGGAATGCTTCAAACTCGCCAAAAAATCGGATGAAGTGATCATCTAGATTCAAAATAGAAGTAATGAAGGCAAAGCAACATTCATGGAGAACCTTCTGCTCCAGCATAGAGAAGGTCTCGGAAGCAGCCAGACTCAGGAAGCTGCTTTCAAAGCAGCCACCTATGAAGAGTCAACTAAAAACGAACGAAGGTCACTGGACAGAAAGCAGCAAGAAGCTACATGCGCTCTCCTTGATGCGCACTTTCCGGGCTACACTATAGTCACCGAGCCAGATACGCCAACAATTAACATCCCAACCAACTTAGTCACTCCAGGAAAAATCCGATGGGCGATCGACTCGCTCGAGAGCTACAAGTCTCCCGGACTGGATGGCATAATTCCCGCCATGCTAAAAACGACCAAAGGATTAGTCTTACCATGGCTACAGTCCATTTTTGAAGCCTGCCTGGGGTGGGGCTATATACTTGGGCCTGGAGGACAGCACGTGTTGTGTTCATACCCAAAGCGGGGAAATGCAGTCACGTGCTGCCAAAAGACTACAGGCCCATTAGCCTCACTTCATTCCTGCTTAAAACAGTGGAAAAATTACTTGATCTCCACATAAGAGAAGTCATGAACCTGACCTTGTAGAACAACCAACACGCATACACGAAAGGGAAATCGGTGGAAATAGCACTACACTCCCTAGTACCCACCATCGAGAAAGCAATGTACCATCAAGAGTATGCCTTGGGAGCATTCCTTGATTTATCTGTTGCATTCAACGACGTCTCCACGGAGGCGATAATACGCAGCCTAAGAGCTGTATCAATTCATAAGGCTTTGGACATGTGGATATACAACCTGCTGAGCTGCAGAAGAGTACAAGCCGAGTGGGGTACCACAACCATGACGAAGGAGGCACACGGCGGCACGCCTCAAGGCGGAGTACTGTCACCCCTTCTATGGAACCTTGTGGTTAACGAACTGCTAACAAAATTTTGCAGGAAAATGCCGACGACAGAAGCATAATTATCATGAGAAAATGTCCATCGACTCTCAGCTCAATCATGGACTCTACACTCAAAGAGATACTAAAATGGGCCACAGAAACCGACTTAGTATTAATGCGGAGAAGACGGACCTCATTCTCTTTACGAAGAGATACATGGTACCGCCATGGATTCCACCAAAGATAAATGGAATATCACTAACGCCAAATACCGTTAAATACCTTGGAGCAGTAATCGATAGTAAACTGTCATGGAAGCCGAATGTAGAAGAAAGAGTGAAGAAGGCAACCAACGCACTATATGCATCCCAGAAGATGCTGAGTAGCACTTGGAGCCTATCACCAAGTCTGATGCATTGGCTTTTCATTTCACTACAAAGCTATGGACACAGCATAGTTGGTAGAGAGATCAATATTAGCACGGACTACATTATCCCAAAGATCAACTCAATATACACATCAATGCTATTGGGACCAGAAGACTGGCGTACAGGACTGGCCCAAAAAGCAACGCACTTCTTTACAGACGGCTCAAATATGGACCTAGGAGTCGGAGCCGCCGTATACTGTGCAGAGCCAGAAATAAAGCTCTCATACAAACTGCCAAACCACTGCACCATATTCCAGGCGGAAGTCTTCGCAATAAGGAAAGCAGCGGAGTTGGCGGAATTTCACGCTCCAAACAACCCAATAAATATCTACGTGGACAGCCAAACGGCAATCAAGGCAATGCAAGCACACTTTTGTCTTTTTGGCTTTCGGCAATAATTGACCCAGTGCCCCTTCGAATTACAGTTGTGGCACCGCGACTCCCTTTCGGTACTGCGTGTCATGGGTGGTCTACCTTTGTTGCTATGCACTGGGAGACGTACCTCTGCGAAGGCCCGCAGATACCTAGCCGGTTCGTCATAGCATTGGAGACGGGAGTGAACGCGTATGATCTCTAATGGGATGCCTTGGATGATTCCATCAATTAATTCGTCATTATCAATCTTGATGTCCCGGGCTAGCCTGATCTTTTCTTCTAAGTAAACTGCAAACCTTCAGCCGACTGCCAAGTCCATGCTTAGAAATTGCGCCGCATCCGTATGCCAACTGCAGGTGCTCCAACAAATGGTCCAGAGGTTCTGCAATGCGCGACGGATCCGCATGAAGCCACATTATGCAAAACATTACCCTTCATCTTGCTAATGCACAGCAAGTGGTGATGAGTCTCGTCCAATTCGCCACATTGCCCAATTGAGCAATCCAATTGCAGACGCTCGTAGATCCAGTAAAATCAAACAAGATTTCATTCGCCAGATGGAATGCCGGTGATGCCTATCCGCAACGCTTTTTCTCGTCATCAAAAATATTCTCGGCATTTGCCATCTCTTTCTTTCTGTTGCTCGGTTGCACTGCTGGTGACGTCATTGACGTTGCGGTTTTTTGCTTTTCCGTTTTCTTCGTCGTTGTCTTTTTCGGAGATTTCATTTACCGCACCGCCGGGGTGCAAATTGGCCCTCCCTACCATTGACCACCGCCTAAGAGGCATCTCTTGGTGGCCCCTTTAACCTCTTAAGGCTTTGCGGTAATCGCCCTGAGTCCAGACACAAAAGGCATCTAGTTTATATTCATTATAATCTTTAATATTTAGTAATATTTATCCATTTAAATGTATAATTAGAAATATCCATTAAATTAATAATTAATTACTCGCAATAGCTTATTCTATAAATTACACTCAGAGAGAGACTTTGTTCGAATGTATGTCTCCAAAAACCTAAGCCCTTTAGAGCGAAACAGACGCATGCAAAATAAACATAGTCGTAGCAGCAACACCCATGAAAAGGGAATTAAAGTAAATGCATACTCAACCAGCTGCATTTGCGCTCAGGAGTGTTTAAACACAAGCTGAAGAGAAAATCTCCCTCTTTTCTGCTCTCTTAAACCATCAATAATTTATATGTTAAATGTATGTCTTATTAAATCTAAATAGGTCAATGTAAGTGATAAAAAAATATATTTTTGTATGAATTTTGAGGACTCACCAACCTCCATCCATTTGGGGTTGCACCTGCTGTTGACAAAGGAAATTTTATATATTTTTTTTTTTATCACTTTGGTCAACCACTTGCCCTCTTTGCTTTCCTCTTCTTAAATTTCACTACATTTAGAAAACATCTTTTATTTATTTTTAGCAGACTTGATCTCTTCGGTCTCTTCGATCTCTACATCGTCCATGTTCCCCACCCATAAGTCAAGCAGATAAGAGGTCTCTTCTGGGGACTAGTCCATGTTTCGGATTCAACAAAATTTAAATGAACTGACCTTCCATTGCCGGTTTGTGTTGTGCCAGCTGATTTTTTTATCACACTGTCCTATCGATAAAGATACTTATCGATACTCATAGTTGGCAGAACCCGCGTTCAAAGTGAGCGCGACTTTTTTTTTTGCCCCCTCACCTCCCCCGCGGCCATCAACTGAGTTTTTTTTATATGGATTTCAACGCGCGTACTTCGATAATTGGACGCGAACGTGAACGCAGCTGTAGTAGAAACGCCCCATTAAATTGCGGGGGAGGAAGGGGGCGTGTCGAAAATTAAAAACAAATCTCAAATCTCAATCTCGATCTGCCTCAAGTTTAAGAAGTGTTTTTCCCATGCAAGTCAAACGTCTATCTTTTAACATCTCTGAGATCTGTGTGTTCATACGGACAGACAGACGGACATGGCTTTATCGATTCGGCTCAAGAATTTATATACTTTAGTCGGTAAGTAACAAAAATATTTTAATTCTTTGGATCCAACTTTCTCAGATGCAGCTCTTGGCGACAGTTCGGTGTTTTCTGCCAGCTCCTTGGACCAGGTTTGAGTCATTTCCCCAAGTCTCATTATTTATATTTGTTTGAACCCTTTTACATCCCCATCTCACCCAATACGAAAACTTTAATCACACATTTTTATTCTCTTTCACCACGTTTTAATTCTAATGCTCTTGGAAACTAGCATCCTACCCAACTAGAGCTTCCTTTAATATACTTAATCTAAACAATAAGGACTATAAACATATATGGGATAATAGAAATGAATGCATAATAAATAAATAAATGAATACTTAAACTAAAATCTATTATATTTTAGAATTCATAATACAATTTAAAATAAAATCGGTTCCCGCTAGAGCTTTTTGGAAAACTCTTTTCACGCGCTAACACGTGTTTGATTTATTGTTGTTTGTTTTTAGTCGTTCGTGAGTTATAGCGTCGCAAACATGGAGCAAAATAAAGAGAAAATACGGCTTATTTTACAGTACTACTACGATAAAGGCAAAAATGCATCTCATGCTGCCAATAAAATTTGTGCACATTATGGACCCGATACAGTTTCCATTTCCACCGCACAACGATGGTTTCAACGTTTTCGTTCTGGTGCAGAGGTGATCGAAGATGCGCCTTCCGGACGCCTGTCGTCGAAAATTGAGATAAAATCGCTGAATTGATCGAAAGAGACCGGCATCGGCCAAGAGCTGGGCATGAGTCATCAAACCGTTATAAACCATTTAAAGAAGCTTGGATTCAAAAAGAAGCTCGATGTATGGGTGCCACACGACTTGGCGCCAGGCCACACACATCTTTGGTGACGCGCCAGAAGCTCCGGGAGCTCGGATGGGAGGTTCTTTTGCATCCACCGTATTGTCCGGATCTCGCACCAAGTGATTACCACCTATTTCTGTCCATGGCGAACGAGCTTGGTAGTCGGAAGTTGGCCGCAAGAGAGTCCTGTGAAAATTGGCTCTTCGAGTTTTTTGACAATAGGGAAGCGAGCTTCTATAAGAGGGGCATTATGAAGTTGGCATCTCGTTGGGAACTCGTCATCGAACAAAACGGCGCATATTTGACTTAAATCGCATTATTATAACCAATTTTATGAACAATTGAAAATTCAATAACAATACCGCAAGACAGACTTTTTTGACAACCTTATATTAAGGAGAGCATAAAAGCCTAGTTTTTATACTCTGTACCGTAGGTACACAGAGTATTATAAATTTGTGCAAAAGTATGTAACAGCCAGATGATCAGCATCAACAGACGAGTCAATATAGCCATGCCCGTCTGTCCGTCTGTCAGTCTGCCCGTCCGTCTGTCCGTATGAACGCACACATCTCAGAGATGATGAGAGATAGGGGTTTGACATG
Source organism: Lordiphosa andalusiaca (assembly GCA_035044965.1). Taxonomy (NCBI): domain Eukaryota; kingdom Metazoa; phylum Arthropoda; class Insecta; order Diptera; family Drosophilidae; genus Lordiphosa; species Lordiphosa andalusiaca. Next base: position 66,190 of record JAWNNM010000694.1, read on the forward strand.
TATCGGACATATGCTTCTTATGTCTGCAGGCAGATCAAGTTTATTTTTTAATTCAACTTTAATATTTTGGTGTATTTTTTTTTAGTTGTTGTTTTATTTTCCGCATTTAAATAAACTGCAGCCTACTATAATTCACGCTTCTACTTCTTTGAATTTCTAACTCCACTATTTTACATTAAAGAGACTTGAAAACACCCACCCCGCTCTTACTATCCACCGAGAACAGTTTTCGGAACCAGTGCCTGAACTACCAGTTCAACACCGCACTACCGTTTCGCCATATTATAAGAAACAGGATTGACAATCGTGCACGGACAGCTGACCAGGATGCGCTCTATGCCTCAGAAGAAGTTATCCCAACGTAGGCCACTCCCACACCCTGAGATCATTGCCTGGTTCCCTTCTACACCAACACATGCATGGGTATGTATTGCTAAATACGTGCGTATGTACATGCATTGGAGTGAGCCGGGCAAAAGTTTCTGTTCATTGCTTCAAATCTTTGGCGTGAAACACTCCCAACTTGACTCCATTCAAATTCACCAGTTCGTACAGGATAGTTCCTACTGACTTTACCACTCGACATTTCACATATTTATTGCACAACCTGTCATTCTTATTCCTGGCACAGTCACTTAAGAAAAAATTTCTTTGGTAAATTTCCTGCCCCGGGAAGTATCGGACCGCACGTGTCTTCCTATTATATTGCCTTGCGGATTTGTGGTACGCCTGATGCAGTTTGTCCTGGACTTTCGCTCGGATTATCTGCTGCTGGTCCGCACGAGACAATTGCTGAATTTTGGTGTCGTTCACGGCTCCGAGCTTCCGAGCCAATGGGTAATCCAGTCCATTGGTGTACATACTCTGTCCATGTATAGCAAAGTATGGGGATGTACCAATGATTGCGTGCTGGGCACTGCGAGGAGCGGCTTCAATTTGCGGCAACTTTTCATCCAAGCGTGTGAGATCATCTCCAATATAAATGCGAATTGCAGCCAGAATGGACTGGTTAACCCGCTCGGATGCATTGGACTGCGGAGCATAGTTCCTTATTTTAAGGTGGGAGATATGCTTTGACATAAAAAATTTCTGCAAAATCGCTGCCCACAAATTGACGTCCGTTGTCTGTGTGTATGACCTCAGGCACTCCAAAGTGGACAATCAGTCTATCCCTAAGGAACCTGATCACAGCTGCAGATGTTGCTTTTGGAATAGTGTCAACCATACATATCTGGTCAAGTGATCCAAATCCACCAACACATACGCATTACTACTTCTGGATGTTGGATATTTCCCCAAGAAATCTAGAAACCGTTTTTACATGGGTCTCTCTGAAATCGTTTTCTTGCCCATGCCGACTTCACAGGATCTGACATATTGCCTTACTTTACCGCCATCTGGGGCCAATGAAACCACTGACGCAAACGGCCTAACGTCTTTGCTACTCCTCCATGCAACGCCAACTCCCTTTCATAAGCTCGTTGTATTAATGTTGACACAGGTAAGTGCCTTCTTCAATTTCTCAAGTGACTTCACCGCATTTTCCGATAAATTCAATTTTGCTATCCCTTTAAGGCAATCAGTTAATGAAGCAGCCAGCGAAGAATAGTCTCGGATAAACCTCCTATACCAACCCGCAGTACTTAAAAAGATTCTGAGCTTCCTTGTGAACACAAGACGGGTATATCAGCAATCCCTGTGACTTTGTCTGGGTCCATTCGCAACGCTCCGTCTCCAATTATGAAGCCCAAGTACTTCAGGAGCCTGAAGCACAATTTCGACTTTTGCATGCCTATTGTCAAATTGACTTTTCTTAGACAACTCGCCACTTCTTTCAACAATTCGCAGAGCTCCTCGCTCGAGATATCAGCAGATGGTCGTCTAAACACACAAAAACTCGGCTTCGCATTCGCTGGTGTATTACTCGATACATGAATCGACACAATCTCTGCGCCGCGTTACACAATCCGAAAGGCATAATTTTAAATTGATATAGCGGTCTTCCTTGAATTGTGAACGCTGTATTCTTCCTACATTTGGGCTCCAACTCTACCTGCCAAAACGAATGCTTTAAGTTCACACTACTTATGAATACCGTGTCATCAACTCGACTCACAATTGGCTCCATATTCGGCAAAGGGTAAGCATCTTTTACCGTCATTATATTCAATATACGATCGTCTAAACATAGCCTATTTTTTTTACTGGTTTTCATACCAGAGTGATTCGGTTATTCCAAGGGCTTTCACTCTCCTCAATTACTCCCAGCTTCAGCATCTCGTCCACTTCCCAGAGCAGCAGTTTTCGTACCACTGGTGACACAGGCTAAAAGCGTTCGTTTACTGGTACCGTTCCTTCCTCCAGTTGGATGTGTGTCGTTCAAGCGATGTCACATCCATTCCATGTTTTTCAAATGACCGAAAATCCTGAAGAAATCATGAGGTCCCACTGGCACGCCGTTCATATTCACTTCCGACTCGAGATTCAACTCTCCTATTCCTACCACATCTAGGGCCAGTTAAAATTTTTGCCAAAAATCAACTCCTAGTTAAAGGACTTGTATCAGTGTTGGACAGACATACAAACTCAACATTTTATTTCGCCCATTGTATTCCACGTCTACCTCCACCTTGCCCAGAATACGAAGAGGCGTCCCGCCTGCAGTTTGTACCGTTGATACGCATCCTTTTATTTCCAGGTTCAGCCCCCGTATCAGCTTCAGACCTCCTGTTCCTAACAAACTGACTGAAGCTCCAGTGTCCAGCAAACCTTTTATCTCGTGTCCTCCTGTTGAACTCTCTCTGTTCCTGTCATCATTTGCCTTAAATGTAGCCTCAGTTGCTCCCTTTGTGCCGCTTCAAGAAGCCGACTGTTTATAAGATTTCTCCAAGGCTCTGATGAACTGTTGCTGTTCTTTAGGTGGCCTGCTGTTCCTTTCGGTTCAAAACTCCGTCTAAATTCTGCAAGCGTGTTGCCGATCTCTTGCATAAAATTAAGCTTGTCTCGCTGCATCTCCGATATAAAGGCTAGCTCGGTGAACATTCCTGTTCTATATGTTTCCTGAGCCTGGAACAGTGCTACATTAATGGCCGACTCAATGCATAAAATTATTATGCCAGACGATTCCCAAAATCAAGAAGAAGTACCCAGCAGATTTCAGAGATCCAAGGTACACACCGGCGTGTGTGTACACTTGCAGCCATACGCAGCAAGCCCCGCTACAAATTCCCAAGTAGCCATCAGCCTGTGCATACCAGCACCGGCCCCGCCTGAGATCAAAGGCTCCGGACAACAGCAGCAGCCAAATAGAAACCAAGGAGCAGTATTACTGTTCCGCATCTCCACTGTAGGGTGTGAACAGCAAGGAAATACCAAACACCACCTTGGGAACAATACTATAGTAAAACCAGCCAGTGCAGTCCAGCACCGGCATCGCCGTCTCACAGGCCAAAAAGTGGACTGATGGAAGCTGCAGGCAGAAATCAAATTAACTAAATTACTTATATAAGTATCTAAACATTTATAACAACTAAAACCCCGCTTGAATGCATTTATGCTCTCACACTAATAACGGCAAGGCCATGGAGACAACACACACACAAAGGCGACTATCTGTTTCTACTCTGCCTCTCGATGATTTTGCGCGCATTCTGTTTTGGGATTCCCAAACGGTTATGCCACCGCTGGCATGGAGAGACTTCTGAGAAACGTTCAGTTGGTAGGCATTGATCCCTGATGACAGAGGGTGGTTCCTCTTGAACCAGCTGTACGATCTACCAGCCTTTTTTGTGGTGTTGTGTTTCTGTTTAAAGTTTTGCGAAAGCATAACATATAAAAGTCACAGAAAAATCAGTCACATGTTAAAAAAAATATACTTTTATACCCTTGCAGAGGGTATATTGAAATTGTCTAAATGTTTTTACCGCATAGAAGGAAGCATTTCCGACCACATAAAGTATATATATTCTGGATCAGCATGGCGAGCTGAGTCGATATAGCCATATCCGTCTGTTTCTATGCTATCTGCTCCGTCAGTTTTAAAGCTATCGCCATCAACCTTTGAACGAGTCTTCTGGTCCAAATACGCTGCACATTTGTCGGAACCGGCCGGATCGGACGACTATAACATATAGCTGCCATAGGAACGATCGTTCGAAAACTAGTTCTAGTGAGTAAAACTTTTTTGTTTTTTATGCAATCGTCTCCAACTCCGTATTTACTAGTTTTACATAAGTAGAGTCAGAAAAGTAGTCTTATTGAGAAATTATTTGTTTGTTTTCAGCGGATATGTCCTTCAAATTAGTTAGAAAACATGCTGCAAGGGTATACAAACTTCGGCCAAGCCGAAGTTAACTTTCCTCTATTTTTATTACCACAATATATTTTAAATAAGTAAACTTTGTATTATGCTTGCAATTTTGGGCTGTCCATTAAAACGGCGCGAAAAGATATTTACTAGGTAGGGAAAAATGTGAAATTTTGTTTGTCTCCGTAAACGATGGATCGTCTTAGATCGAAATTAAAAAAAAAAAAAACAAAAACAAAAAACAGTACAGTAACAGCAAATGTATATTGATGCAATTTAGAACATTTCAATAAAATTCATTCAATAAAAATATAATTAAATTAAATAAAAAAATTAACATTTTCGAAAATATTTGAAGAAAAAGAAACAAATTTCAAATGAAAAAATTTAAAATTGAATAATAAACAGGAACATATATTCAGACTCAGACTAAATATTATTTTATAAATATCCAAAATTGGATAGTTTGGCTCAGACGACACGCATTCGAAAGATAATAAGGCCAACGTGGTCAACAACGTAAAAATAGGAGATCACACAAATGATATATCCAGGTATAAAGAAAAAAAAGAGTGGGCGTCGTGGAACACCCGGTACGAGCGAAGCTCTTTACGAAGGATAATAATAATCTGATTTGAAACTACAACACTTTCAAAAGAATATAAAGTACCATTGTTTTTGTATGGTTATATCCAGATGAATTTTGTTTTTAATCCAATTTACATTTTGACTAGTAAAAAAGTGTTTCCCAAGAAAGGGGCTCTCTGTCTTTAACTTCCATCAAAACAATAAAGAACCTCTGACTGCGTGTTCTGTTTAATGGTTAAAAGTAAATGTCGATAGTGCTACATGTTTTTTGATATTTTTTATCAAAGGCCTGTATCCAGCTTTGCGGGAAATTACTGCCGGAAATTTGCTATTTATTTTGAGTGTGTGGAGACCAACTATAACAAACTGTCGCTCATAGCGTTCTCTGTCTCTCTCTTCCAAAGCCTTCTTACAGTCATTTGCTAGCTAGCATACACAAAATTAATGAACTGCCTCTACGCTGCCTCTCTACGTTTTTCCGCGCATTCTGCTTTGGGATTCCCAAACGGTTATGCCTCCGCTGGCATGGAGAGACTTCTTAGACACGTTCAGTTGGTATGCATTGATCGCTGATGATAGAGGGTGGTTTCTTTTGAAACAGCTGTACGATCTACCAGCCTCCTTTGTGGTGTTGTGTCTCTGTTTAAAGTTGTGCGAAAGCATAACATGACCTCGAGCCGGCTAAAAAAACTGCAGGTTTACTAAGAACAAAGGTCACAGAAAAACCAGTCACATGAACTTAATAACTTTAATCACAATAACATGTATCTCCTTTATTTATATGTGCTTTTTCCAGAAATGTGAGATTCGTCAAAGACATGGTCTTGCCTCAACTGCTTGTATCAAAGCAATTTTCTCCTCACAGTTTTTGCCTCTATTTTTTTTGACAAATCACTTCCAAAATAATTGTAAACATTATGTTCCTGAGCTGTGTATCAGCTGTTTCTCGAACCACACACGCCTTCGAAACGCCGCTATCGATACGCCGCTATCAAGACAAAGTGTGGATTTTGTTCATGTTGCTGGACTGACAAACGAAAAATTCCTGACACAATTTTTTGATATGAAGTTTGGCAGGAATTTTGGGTTTCCGCGGTGCAGAATACCCGGCTTAACCAAAAAAGTTGTTGCTGAAATTCCTTAAAAATTGTGCATTAATTGAGTTGACAAAATAAAATAAAGCCAGAAAATAGCCTTAACTTAGCACTTTTCACTGCTTTGGTTACTGCTTTGGTTACTGTTTCGGTCACTGTTTCTGTAACTGTTTCAGTCATAGTTAAGTCACTGTTTCAGTCACCTTTTCGGTCAGTGTTTTGATCACTTTTTCAGTCACCTCTGATCTCCCACCACGACCCCCCAACTCACAACCCACCTGCTGCTATGGCTGTTTTGTATAGGCCAAAGCTGCTGACTTTGCAAACCATAACCGTTCTTTTTTCTGACAACTGCAAAGTGAGGACCGGTTGTTGAGAACTCTGCTCACAACCCACATGCTGCTATCGCTTTCTTGCACAGACTTTCTGGCTTTCGACCTTACAAAATACCTAGATCTGGTGCGAAAATAGTTAAATTGGCAACACTGGTTAGCAGACTCCAGTGTAAGCAGAGACATGATGCAATATATTAGGTGGTCTCGTCGGCAAAAAGTAGTCCGTTAACAATGCCAACAGTAACAACAACATGCGAAAAAAAGGAAAGCGTCGGCAGCAGAGAGTGCCAGAGCGTGAGAAAATGAGAGAGCGCATATAATTTGCAGCATACATTAAAGTTGCATACATACATATACTCGCACGCACTGAGTGAGCTCACACACAAACGCTGCTGACTTTGCAAAGTCAAAAGCGTAGCCAAAAAATCTGTCGCAAAGACAATCGTTTTCTGGATTTACCCCCCAGTCTACCGTCCGTAAAAGAGCTTCGCTCTAAAAAAGAGTGGGCGTCGTGGAACACCCGGTACGAGCGAAGCTCTTTACGAAGGATAATAATAATCTGATTTGAAACTACAACACTTTCAAAAGAATATAAAGTTCCATTGTTTTTGTATGGTTATATCCAGATGAATTTTGTTTTTAATCCAATTTACATTTTGACTAGTAAAAAAGTGTTTCCCAAGAAAGGGGCTCTCTGTCTTTAACTTCCATCAAAACAATAAAGAACCTCTGACTGCGTGTTCTGTTTAATGGTTAAAAGTAAATGTCGATAGTGCTACATGTTTTTTGATATTTTTTATCAAAGGCCTGTATCCAGCTTTGCGGGAAATTACTGCCGGAAATTTGCTATTTATTTTGAGTGTGTGGAGACCAACTATAACAAACTGTCGCTCATAGCGTTCTCTGTCTCTCTCTTCCAAAGCCTTCTTACAGTCATTTGCTAGCTAGCATACACAAAATTAATGAACTGCCTCTACGCTGCCTCTCTACGTTTTTCCGCGCATTCTGCTTTGGGATTCCCAAACGGTTATGCCTCCGCTGGCATGGAGAGACTTCTTAGACACGTTCAGTTGGTATGCATTGATCGCTGATGATAGAGGGTGGTTTCTTTTGAAACAGCTGTACGATCTACCAGCCTCCTTTGTGGTGTTGTGTCTCTGTTTAAAGTTGTGCGAAAGCATAACATGACCTCGAGCCGGCTAAAAAAACTGCAGGTTTACTAAGAACAAAGGTCACAGAAAAACCAGTCACATGAACTTAATAACTTTAATCACAATAACATCTCCTTTATTTAAAAGTGCTTTTTCCAGAAATGTGAGATTCGTCAAAGACATGGTCTTGCCTCAACTGCTTGTATCAAAGCAATTTTCTCCTCACAGTTTTTGCCTCTATTTTTTTTTGACAAATCACTTCCAAAATAATTGTAAACATTATGTTCCTGAGCTGTGTATCAGCTGTATCTCGAACCACACACGCCTTCGAAACGCCGCTATCGATACGCCGCTATCAAGACAAAGTGTGGATTTTGTTCATGTTGCTGGACGGACAAACGAAAAATTCCTGACACAATTTTTTGATATGAAGTTTGGCAGGAATTTTGGGTTTCCGCGGTGCAGAATACCCGGCTTAACCAAAAAAGTTGTTGCTGAAATTCCTTAAAAATTGTGCATTAATTGAGTTGACAAAATAAAATAAAGCCAGAAAATAGCCTTAACTTAGCACTTTTCACTGCTTTGGTTACTGCTTTGGTTACTGTTTCGGTCACTGTTTCTGTAACTGTTTCAGTCATAGTTAAGTCACTGTTTCAGTCACCTTTTCGGTCAGTGTTTTGATCACTTTTTCAGTCACCTCTGATCTCCCACCACGACCCCCCAACTCACAACCCACCTGCTGCTATGGCTGTTTTGTATAGGCCAAAGCTGCTGACTTTGCAAACCATAACCGTTCTTTTTTCTGACAACTGCAAAGTGAGGACCGGTTGTTGAGAACTCTGCTCACAACCCACATGCTGCTATCGCTTTCTTGCACAGACTTTCTGGCTTTCGACCTTACAAAATACCTAGATCTGGTGCGAAAATAGTTAAATTGGCAACACTGGTTAGCAGACTCCAGTGTAAGCAGAGACATGATGCAATATATTAGGTGGTCTCGTCGGCAAAAAGTAGTCCGTTAACAATGCCAACAGTAACAACAACATGCGAAAAAAAGGAAAGCGTCGGCAGCAGAGAGTGCCAGAGCGTGAGAAAATGAGAGAGCGCATATAATTTGCAGCATACATTAAAGTTGCATACATACATATACTCGCACGCACTGAGTGAGCTCACACACAAACGCTGCTGACTTTGCAAAGTCAAAAGCGTAGCCAAAAAATCTGTCGCAAAGACAATCGTTTTCTGGATTTACCCCCCAGTCTACCGTCCGTAAAAGAGCTTCGCTCTAAAAAATATATATATTCAAACAAATAAATATATGAAACACTAAAAATGAAATCACTTGGAAATCAAAACTCTTATCTACATGCAGTGGCAGGAAAAAGTAACAAGTATCAGAGAAATTAGAAAAAAGTTTGAATAAAAATCAGTAATGACCTGTACAAAGAATAACGGTTAATAAATACGCAAAACATACTTGCAGAGTGCTTTAATGAAGCACGTCAGTTAATATATGACCATCGAGAAAAATTGACTAATAATCATTGGTCACAAGTATCGAAAGTTTAAAATAAATTCAGATTAAATTTGTAACGAACCTTTTAATCTGCCGGCTTCCGCTCAGGGCTGTCGTGGATCGCTCCAACAAATTTATAAGTATGGAGTTGATATTGAAATAATAAGACCGTTTGTCATTTTGTTTTATGCCGGTTTATTGGCCTTAAAATCCTAATTGACAATCTCAGGTAGCTTACACGACTAGGACTTAGCCTACTGGCTTATACGCTATATTGGCTTCGTCTGAGCCTTAACTATACTCCGACGAGCTTGCCTAGGATGACTACGGACACCGCTGGCACCACAATTCGCTCTGACACGTTGGCAAAGTCGCACAACTCATCGGCCCTCGTTTAGGAAACCACACAGCTTCCTTCCGGTAGCTTTCTAAGTCGCACTTGGCCTGGGTGGAGCTTGCCCTGTGTCCGGCTGGCAGCACGATCCGCCTGGCTCACGGGTCAAATCACACAGATTCGCCGACCCTTCGTGTATCGTCGCACAGCTCGATTGTTAGACTTGTTTCAAGCACTCACTCTGCTCATTGGCTCCTGGTGGTATTCCCTCGATGATACTCCGCTTGCTTTCACTCGCGTTGGTGACTCGCCCTCGCTTAGAACCGCGCACTGGGTACTGCCACTCGGGTTAAAATGACTCGCACTCTGATTCGAACGCTCACGGCCAGTCTTGTCCCCAGCCGCGAGTCCCTTTTATATGGCCTCCCAGCCCAGGCTCGGCTGCGCATTGGTTTTGCCTTGGACTTACAACTTCTGTTGTTGCCCCAGCCTCCGTTGGTGCAAGTGCGACCACACGCATTCACACTCCTGCTGTCTCTTTCTAGCGCTCCATTTTAACGGGAACTCTCTCCGCTCTGGTGCGCTCAGCAACGGTACTCCATGCTCCGCTCTCCACTTCGCCCTTCAGCCCATGCAGCCCAATTCGCCGCACATCTTAGCCTTTAAGTTGCCGGCATTCATTCCCCTACGTCTAAATGTACATTCGGTAATTGACATAATTTTAACATTAGTATTAGCCATACCTTACATTTAACAATTTATTATAGGTATACATAAGCTTATTCTTAACCCTTGACCCCCGCTGTGAGACTTCGACTAAAGTCCTCATAAATTTAGTATCTGAATAAAGAGAGATTGAAGAAAATGGAAATGAATCAGACACCGAAGTAGAAGAAAAAGGCACACAAAATTTGACCATTCCAGCTGTAATAACATTACCAGAGTTGTCAGATCTAGAATATCTTGATTCCGATTCAAATTCTAGCGTTATAGTTCAAAAGCCCAGCACAATGACAGACTCATCAGTAGCCGACAGGGCATATAAGCAATCACTGAATTCGACGGAAAAAAAATGCAGCTACAACGATTTTTAACAGCAGTAAAGTTGGTGTACCTTACAAAAGAACCATATGAAAGACTTGCTGTGGAAGAAATGAAATGAAAAATAGTTGTCTCAACTCTATACAAAGTTCAGAATGCAACAACAATCGACGCGATTATTCAAAAATTGCAGGCTACAATTTTCGGAGAAACATCCGATGTAGTCAAGGCCAAGATGGCAAATGTTTTCCAAAATGGAAAAACTACCATACAATTTACAAACGAAGTAGAAAATGTACGTAGGTTGTTAAAATCGTCGTATATTGATGAATGACTTAATGTAGAGCATGCTGATACGTTCAGCACAAAAGAAGCCATAACGACCATGATCAAAAACAGTGAGTATGGTAAGTTAAAAACTATTCTGGAAGCACTCACATTCAAAACAATGAATGAAGCCATTACCAAATACATATACTGTAGTACAGAAATGACGGACAACGCAAGCTCGGTAGTATATACCCAAAGAGAACATGGCTACAGAGGTAATAACTTCAGAGGTAAATACCGAGGAAGAGATAACTTGCAAAATAATAATAATTACCTAAACAACAATTATGGAGGTAACAATAGAGGCCGCGGAAATTGTAGAAACTTAAATCCAAACTACGATAACGCCAATCGATATAATTTCAACACTGGAAATCGAGGCAACCAAAACAAGCAGAATAACAACAACAGCAGAAATAGTAACGTCAAACATACACAAATATAATTCATAATCACGCACAGGAAAATTATTTATATTTTTAACAGATATTTCAATTATACAAAAAATTCCGATATATATCAAAATATAGATAACATTAATATTACACAAAGCACAGGAATGGGAAAAGGTTAATCAAAATCACTTGGTCAATCATTTCTCTTATTGAGAACACGTAATTTCATTATACCAAACAACTTCCACATAGTACCAACTGATTTTTCAATACTAGGAAATGGAATTATTGGATTAGGCTTGTTAGCTCAATTGTTTCGTTTAGAACTCCGGTAGTTTTTGTCCAATCTGATTGTACTTTTCAGAATATATAGATATTGGGCCTAGCTTGATGTATACTAAATCAAGAGGCTCTAACTTGAATTGTGGATCTGACGGTTTTTTTGGTCTAGGATCTGACGGTTTTTTGGGCATAAGAGGGAGTTTTCCAAATCTGAAACAAAGCTGATCTGAGTACGGCATACATCTACGTTCATGAAAAAATGTGTGGCTCAATCTCTTATAGTCTCTGAGACGAGTTCTGTCTGTGTAAACGAACGGACAGACGGACATGGCTATATCGACTCTGCTGGATCATGCTGATCAAGAATATATATACTTTATGGGGTCGAAAATGTTTTCTTCTCCCTGTTACAGCACAACTTCATGATTCCCCTTTTCCCGTTTTCAATGGGATCACGGTATAAAAATAACAAATAATTTCTATGAACAAAAATTGAGATTGAAAGATGATAAACCAGTTTATATAAATATTTACAGAAACCATCAGAGTCAAAAAGACGAAATTGGAAAACAAGTTGAGAAATTAATAAAAAAATAACATTGTAGAACCTTCAATGTCAGAATACAACAGCCCATTGCTTTCAGTTCCAAAAAAAACACTTCCTGACGCAATCACAAAAAGATGGCGATTAGTAATTGATTACCGCCAGATCAATAAGAAGCTATTAGCAGATAAATTCCAAAATTACCAAAATAGACGATATTCTAGACCAACTAGGAAGAGACACATTTTTTTTCATGGTAAGATTTGAGGTCTGTGTTTGTGGGGGTTGAAATTCCTCTTCAACTTGCTGGATGTAAATCAGTGCTTTTTTAACGTGTTGTGCTGTTGCATTTTGGGTGTTAGCTACTTAGCTACTAAATACGTCTAAAGATAGTGCTGCCGTTATAGCCGCTTCATCTGTTTTATCCTCTTAAGAGATTCTAGCAGCTTTAGGTATTTTACAGCTACGCAATTTTACCACTTTAGCCGTAGGGGGACGCCCTCTTTTGCTCCAAAGAGGGAGATTCAAACTGAAAGGCAGAGTAGGTAAACTTTTTTCGGTTGTTGTTGTAGCGGGTTCTGTGGAGTAGAGTAAGGGTACGCTATTGTTTAGGGAGGGATAGAGAGAGAAAGTTAGAGAGTTGTTTGAAGGAGAGTGGGGGAGATAGAGTAAGTTGGATTATGATGGGTTCGAGTCGGCGGTGCCCAGGTCCAGTCCCAGGAAGGTTGCTGCTTGGACTGGGTGTGTCCATAGGTGTGATGTGTTGAGGTTTGTGGGGTCAACTGGGCAGTTGAAAAGGTGAGCCGTGTCGTGAGAGTTCTGCGATGTAGAAGTTGAAGAGGAGTGGGGAGAGGACTCCACCTTGGGGAACTCCTTGCTTCAGCCTTCTATATTTGGACTTGGCGTCGCGAAACTCAACAAAGATCTGGCGGCCGGTCAGGTAGTTTGCTACCCAGCGCTTGATTGTGTTCGGGAGCGCTGTTCCTTCGATGTCCTTGAATAGGATGGCGTGGTTGACCGTGTCGAAGGCTTTTGACATGTCTAGGGCTACCAGGACAGTGCGTTTATGGGGGCTAGGAGAGTTGAGTCCATCTGCGATGGCGGTGGTGATCTCGCAGAGCGCTTTGCTGGTGCTGCGGCCGTTCCTGAAACCATGTTAGTGGTCAGCCAGAGGGAGAAAGTCCTGTAGGAAAGGGAGGATCAAGGCTTCCAGGATCTTAACCGCAGGCGCAAGAAGTGTGATGGGCCTGTATGAGCTTCCCAGCTCATATGGTTTCCCTGGCTAGGGTACAGGCAGCATTTGGCCTGTCTTCCATATATCGGGAATAATGAGGCTGGACATGCTGAGGGTTAACAGCTTGGTGGTGTATCCCACACCTTTTGGCCCGAGCTTCTTAAGCATGATTATGGCGATACCATCAGGTCCCACAGCCTTGGAGGTTTTTGCGGTTTTAATGGCATTTGCCCCTCCTCTGCAGTAAGGTCGGGTGTGTCAGGGTCTCTAGGCAGTTTGCGGATCCGGGGGAGGACTGCGTGTGGACTTTGGACGGGTCCTTTGGGTGCTCCACAAATTGGAGATTAAAACCCATCGCACAACACTTGGCGTTAAGTTTGGGTACTCCATGGAAGGCAATAGCGGCAAGATCTTGCCGTTTGGGGGCAAATGTCAGGCTTCTGATCGTCTTCCAAAGTATGGCTGTACCCATCTCGCAGTCTTCAAGGTGGGAGAGCCATTTGTCCTTCCGATGCTCATTCACCAGCTTTGCTATTTCCTGATTCGCTTGCTCTATGCGGGGGTCTGCTGGATCTGCGGCTATAATGGCATCTCGTACGCGGGCCTTTTCCGCGGCTTCCGCAGGGAAGCCAGGGCGAATTCTGAGAATTCTTCCAGCAGGGATGTGGCGCTTACCCGCACAGGCAAGGATTTTTCGGAAACTCACCTCTCCTGAGGTGACATCGGTGGGGTCTTCAAGCTGCTCAAATTGACTCTCCGTGAGTACTGTGAAGGCACTCCAGTCTGCCTTTGAGAAATTTGTGTAGAACTTCCTTTCAAAGGACACAAATTCTGCGTCACTGTGTAGGGTAAGGGTGATGGGCAGGTGGTCCGAGATAAGAGCGACATCGACATTCCATTCGGTGATGGTGAGGAGATTGGCACTGACTGGCTTCCCCAAAAAGGACCAGTCACGGTGGCCCAATTTTTTGTGGGGTCTCGAGAATTTTTCATGCAATCTCGCTGAAGTACCGAGGACGACTGAGCCTACATCATGGAACCCAAGAAGATTTTTCCTCACCGATAATGCTTCAAGCCGGGAGTTTGTTGCAACCTATGGGTCTACATCCTAGCCAAGAACGGCTAACATCCCCTCGACCTACATCAACATCTCGACCTCTCCTTACCCAGTGCCGTCCAACCCTCTATGACTGAAATTCGAGTGCTCCCGCTTCTTGTATACATATACATACTCACACATTCAACAGACCTACGCATTCGGCAAACCAGCAGCCTGGAGAGAGCCGACCGCGACGCTTCTGCGTTAGGGCAGCAACCTGGGAACAGCAACACTCTTTGTATGAAAGGGAAGGGACAGTTGCAGGCACAACACCTACGCCACCATTTTTTCCCGCCAGTGGGCGCTCAAAACCCGGATCGTAGCAGTTAAGCTTAAATGAATAGTCAATATTTGAATTGTAGCCGTTTAGTCAACTGTTCAAGTGTCCGTGTGTTGGTAATTGTGCGCACTGTGGGCATGGGAAACTATCGCCCTCTGGGATGGCCGATGCTAGCCGGTTTCTGTCCGAGAAAAGAAAACAGTGGCGCAACAACGTAGCGCCCAACTAAAAAATCAAAAGAAGTCAAGCGACCGTTTAAGGCGTCCGGAAAGTTTTGAGAAATAAAATAATGTCAATACAAGAACAGCTCGCAGAAGTAACTCTTCTCCAGGGGGCTATGGCAAGGACTGGCGGTCATCAGTGTAAACTGATGACTAGACTAGTCAATGAGCTCTTAAAGTTTTTCGGATCTGGTTTTGTCTTCACTTCCGGTGATTAGCAGGAGCAGAAGCGTCAGAGGAGGAATAGGTGTGGTATCCGGCATGGGAAATCCTTCTCCCTCTCATAAAATTTTGTGTTACAAAAAAAAGAAAAATTAAAGGGGGAATTGAAATTCCGTCTTGTAGATTGGGCTACCTCACCCACTAAGAGATAAAGTATTGAGAGACGATTCACATTCATCAAAGGAGGTCAAAAGGCCGAATAACAGGAGAAGACAGTATTTGATGGAGACCCAAAGTCTTCAGTGGAAGACTTTGTTTTCCGAATCGAGTTTCTGCAGCACCAATTTAGTTGCCCTTGGAAGGATATAATCGGCCATTTCCACCAATTGCTGACAGGAAGTGCGAGAGATTGGTACTGACTGTACGTGAAGCAATCCAGCATCGAAAATTGGAACACCTTGCGTCAAGCTCTCTTGAATCGCTTTCGTGGCAGGTGGACTGAAGTCGACCTCATGCACAGCCTGCTGCGAAGGAAGCAATTGTCCGGGGAAAGCACTCCATGTGGCTCGACAACTTTCCTAGAAAGAAAAATAATAAAGAAAGGGCTGAGAGAAGGCATCGCTCGATTCGTCTACGCCATGTATCTGCTCACCGGCGACGATTTGAGGGACGAGTGTAATGAGGTCGAACCGAATATGATGAGGCACGGAAACAGGGACACATATGGAAGTCGTAGTGTGGCTCGGTATACTCCAATGAATCAGAAAGGCGTAAGTGAGCTAGCCGCCCCATGACGTTGAAAAGGCACTATTGATACCGCGGAACCAACCAAGACCTGGGTGTTGGAACTGCGGCATCAGGGGGGAAGGTTTTTGGGACTGTATTGCGACCGAAAGGATGATATTCTGTTTTCTTTGTGGTCGTTCGGATACAATTTCTCCGTAATGTCCTGAGTGTACGGGAAACGGGCGTCTGAGGGTGCCCAAAACAGGAAGGGGACGTTCAGAGCTGAGTCCTGCGAAGACTCTAATCTTAAAAGTAAAAAAAAAAATTAGTTGTAATGCATGTCCTGGTGTTAATAGTAGCAACAATATAAATAATCACCAATTTGTGCAGAAGTTACCCTACGAAGAGGGAATGCGTCGTTATTTGGAAGCGCGGCAACGAATATTCTCAGCACACCAAATAGCCGGCGAGAGAGTCATCACGCAAAGAGTGAGAAAGGCATGAGAAAGATTTCGATGACGACGCATAGTGAGACGAGAAGTGGTGGCATCAGTACGGCGAGCAGTACTTACGGATCAAAGACTTTTTTCCAATGTCAAGTTGCAGGGTCGACCAGTGTCGGGGTTGCTCGACACCGGAACGTCTGTTAGCCTGTTGTGTCGAGGCTGCAGGGTGCTAGTATACGAAATGGGTTGGGCAGTGGAACCGTATAGCTCCAGCGTGAAGTCCGTTACTGGACACGATAGATCAATAATAGGGTGTGTCCAATTGCCGGTAGAGTACGAGTGTTAGACAAGCTCCATAACGCTTTATCTTTACCCATATTTGGTACTTTGGCGTAGATTTCAGGAGAGCCTTTAATTTGGCACCCGTAATACTCGGGCAGCAGCAACACCCAGTGCGTCCGAAGAAGTAAGTTGGATGGATGGAAATCCGAAGACATAAGGCATTATGGGGATGAGGAGGAAAAAAAATCCGAACCGGAATCCTGGCATCTGCAAATAGAAGAAAAAGGGTCGAGGGTGCTGAATCGGTTAAGCATCGCTATTATCCGATTTCACCCCCAGAACAGCAGATCGGATGGGATGAGGTGGATAAAATGTTATGATAATCTACCTGATCTCCGAGTGGAAAATAGGGTAATTTTCAAACGGGAAACTCTTAACCAGCTTGAAAATCAACTGGGGAGAACGTTGTGGAAAATTAATGTGCCTGAGTCTTTGACTGTAGAACTGATCAGACGCGCTCACGAGGAAGCAACCGTAGCCCATGGTGGACTCACCAAGACACAGCATAATTTGCGGCGACAGTACTGCCGGCCAAAGATGGCGATTCAAGTAGAGCGGTTCATCGGAAGCTGCCAAATCTGCAAAGATACGAAAGCCACTAATTATAAAATGCAGGTTGGGTTGGGGAGCGAGGTGGTGACGGATCGTCCCTCCCAAAAGGGACATATCGACTTTTTGGGAAATAATCCGAAGTCTAGGTAAGGACACGCCTGGATTTTTGTGGTAGTAGACCACTTTACCAAATTTACACTGCTGAAGGCAATGAAGGAAGCGACTGATCATGGAAGTCTTCTACAAACTTGGTGTGCCGGCATTTCACATCTCGCATCTGAAGACGGCCGTATACTCGCCGCAAAGTAACGCCTCAGAATGGGTGGGCCGCACAATCCTCCAAGCCATCCGCACCTACCTAGAAGAGGATCACCGGAAGTGGGACCTTTACCTACCTGAGATCGAAGCTGCTATTCGGAATAGTGTTCATTCGGCTACTGGGACTGACGCCATTTGCGTTGTTTGGGCAGTACATGATACTCAATGGCGATCATTACAAGCTAGGACGGAAACTCAGATCCACGTACGAGCACAAAATGGCCAACTTGAGTGGTGCCGACAAATTGCAACTGATGCGGGAGGAAGTGAAAAGGCAGTTACATCTTGTGTATGAACGAAGCGGTCAGCGGTACAATAAAAGAGCCAGACAGTTCCAAGCAGTTCCTGGACAACAGGTGTACAGAGGAAACTTTGTACTCAGCAAATTCAGCAAGGCATTCAATGCAAAACTCGCACGCAAATTTTTGAAGGCTAGGGTGGTACGAGCAGTGGGAAACAATGCCTATGAGCTGGAGGATCTCGAAGACGTACTTTGAGAGTATTCCAGCAAAGACTTACGAGTCTGAAATAAAAAAAAATTGAAACAAAGTACATGCCTTCCCATATGCCTTCATGTAATGTACTTCCCGTGGTAGAGTGCTCGTCGTGGCGTCATTTGTGGGTGTTAGATATAGATAATGTGGGTGTGACCCAACGTTCGGCGCGGCAGCAAGAATGCGAACGGAATGTTGAACTGGACACCAACTTCCTGATCTACAAACCATCTACAGCGTCTGTGAGGTGTCTTGACCGCCTTCGTGTTGGTGTTGCATTTTGGGTGCTAGTTACTTTTGCTGGCGATTATGTTAGTAAATAAGCCTAAAGCTAGGGCTGCTGTTATAGCCGCTATAGCTGTTTTAGCCGCTTTAGCCGTTTTAGCCTCTTTAGAGATTCTAGCAGCTTTAGGTATTTTACAGCTTCGCCATTTTACCACTTTAGCGGTAGGGGAACGCCCTCTTTCGCTCCAAAAGGGGAAATTCAAACTGAAAGGCAGAGCAGGTAAACTTTATCCAGTGGTGTGTAGGATGGTGTGGGTGTATACTGACCAGAGAGAAGAGGACCCGAGGAATAGGCAAGAGTGAGAGGTTCGCCGTATAGACATCCCGCTTACACCTATAGAAGCGCCCCGTACAGAAGCGTCGTTCTTAGGTCAGAACCAAATTGGGAATGAAAAGAGGCTTTATAGGGGGCTGGCAGCCGTGGCCAAGGGCACAGTCGAGCGCAAGAGGCGGACTAAAAAAAACCATTGACAGGGAGATATATGTGCCCGTCAAATTGTAGTACAAAATACAGTCGGTTTATATAAGTGTAGTGAACATTTTCGCCAAAACGTGAGTAAAGTTGTGGTGTGTGAAGTAAAAACCAATAGGGTTTTTTTTGCAGCGTGGACTGGTTGCTTCCCCAAAAAGGACCAGTCACGGTGGCCCAATTTTTTGTGGAGTCTCGAGAATTTTTCCTGCAATCTGGCTGAAGTACCAGAGACCACTGAGCGTACATCATTGAACCCAAGAAGATTTTTCCTCACCGATAATGCTTTAAGCCGGGGGTTTGTTCCAACAAACCAGCAGCCTGGAGAGAGCCGACCGCGACGCTTCTGCGTTAGGGCAGCAACCTGGGAACAGCAACAGTCTCTGTATGAAAGGGAAGGGACAGTTGCAGGCACAACACCTACGCCACCATTTTTTTCCGCCAGTGGTCGCTCAAAACCCGGTTCGTGGCAGTTAAGCTTAAATGTTTAGTCAATATTTGAATTGTAGCCGCTACGTCAACTGGTAAGGTGGTCCGCGTGTTGGTAATTGTGCGACGGGGTTGGGATGCTAGCCAGTGTCTGCCCGTGAAAAGAAAACAGTGACGTAACATGTGTGATATCGTTATAATTTTCTTCAATAAATGTTCGTGGTGGTACATATGTGTGGTTTGCTTAACAGTTAAATTTCAACTCGCTCTTAAGAATAGCTTACACAAAGCTTACACCTAGCCGACTTCTGAAGCTTCTTTATCTGGCCTGAACATCCTGCCGGCCGCGTAATATAGGTGGGTTGCAACAAAAAACTGAACTGGGATGGCGATAACTTTTTGCAGAATCCGGAAAGTATCCACCCAACCACCGCATTCTGATGCACCAGCGAGCCACCATGGCTGGGAATCACTCCAGGAAGAATGATGTCAGGATAGAAGTCTGCGCTGAGCACGATGCAGGGTGGCCAGCGAAATTACAGGTGCCACGGAAGATGCTGCTGATGCGGACCGAGATGCACGTTCAGGTGAGGGGCTCCTTGATCGCTGTGCTTCATGCACATGGAGCAGAACATGGTGGTCCCTTTGGCACAATCGGCATCTGTCATTGCTGCGGCACGATCGCCCAGAGTGCTGGTGGGCCAAGCAATTTGGGCAATATTTGTTAATTAAAACAGCCTGGAGTCGCTTCTCTGCAATGAGGCGCAGGATGTGTTGGCTCTTTCGGAGAGCATGTATCCCCCTGCAGACTCGGCAACGGAAGGACGTAGTTGGTCCTCCGAGCCGCATATTTTGTTGAAATATTGTGTCCGCTCTCCCCAGCACGCAACGGTGAAGTTCCGGACACACACACATCAACGCTCATCTTTACATACAACCAAAAAGATAGATGCATTAAAACAAAAACATAAATAAGTGTTTCATATTTCCGTTTTTAGCTAAAACAAATACATACATACATACATACACTCGCAAACATAGATCAGTCCATCTGCCCATTTGGTTTTAGCTAAAAAGAAATACATACATACGCATAAACAGATCAGTGGCTGAATACATAAAGGTGGCATTTTTTGGTTCCACTCCATTCCATTTCATTCCACTTGTGATCAGATTTTCTCAAGGTTCTGCGCCATTCACATGCACATAATTATAAATCCATTTCCGAACAATTTTTTCATGGTTCTGCGCCGTTTACATATATATAAACGATTTTGTGACAAATCCAATTCAAATAATAAAATCCATTACAGTAACAGAAAAAAAAATATAACACAAACAAAAACCCCGCAAAGCAAAAAACATACCATTTAATATTTATTATATACACATACATATTTATCATACAAATAAACCTCCAACATCATTCTAACAAACAATCCAATTACTGTCCCTTAGCCCATAAATATTAATTCCCATCAAATAAAAACTAAAAAAAAAAATCATTTCGTTTAACTTGCTGAAAATATTGATCCGCATCTAATTGGGAAGCAATTGTACCATTCATACCCGTTGCTTTCCAGTTTACAGGTTCGACACATAAATCCATACAGACCTTAATTAATTTCGGCAGATACCGGGTACTAGTATACTGCTATAGTATATTGTTTTTTGCCAACTTTACAACATTTTAAGAAATTGGCAAAACGGGAAAAACCTTAAAAATAAATTTTAAACAAAACATTTATTATTATACGATTAATAACAATATTTGAATTATTGGATTTATCGCTCCACAATTTTTGGCTCCATCAAAAGCATATTATGTCAAAAGAGAATAGTCAAGGAAAACAGAGTCAACTTTCCCTTCCAAGTAAGCGAGGTTCAAAGGCACCAAGTGTAAAATTCCCAACTGATTCAACAAAAGTAATCTCTTCGTCATTACCAGAAAGATCACCTCGAGAAGCAATTTTCTCTGAGCAAAAGCCAATCGCAATACCTGAATCCAGTCAACTAGAAGTCTCGCGTGTTACTAGATTAGGATCCAAGAAGGTACAGAATATTCCAGATACGTCGAAAGGACTTCATTTCAGTATCTGACCTGCTCAGTCAGTTTGAATCAAAAATCAACAATCCGTGGAATAGTGATGTGCCATCTTTTGCGCTCCAAGTCCGCCGCAACCAAATCTGATCATTATGGAATGATGTCGAGCAAGAATTCATGCGGTGCTCCAAAGCACTGAGTCAAGACGATAACTTTGGCGAACTGCTAGTCCTAACTTCCAAGTATGAACACTGCTATTCGGCTTATGAACGATGCACTTCTCAACTTTTTGAACAAATTGAGAACGCTTCCGCCCAAAGTGGGCAATCCTCTCAGTTCTCAATGCATTTTTCCATATCTAAAGGTTGTAATCCCCCGTTGCGACACTGAAATATTCAGCGGGGATTATTTGAAATGGCGCACGTTCTGAGACCTCTTCACAGCAATCTACATCAATAATCCTAGACGGACAGCGGTAGAGAAATGGTTCCACCTTAATGCCAAAACTTCTGGCGAGGCAAGGGCTATTGTATCCAAATCTCCTCTCACAAATTACGGTTTTCAGTCAGCGTGGCAAAACCTGACTAATAGATTAAAAAAAAAAACAATTGTTGGTCAATAGACAGCTTGAAATTCTCTTTGACCTGCCATCGGTAACTCAAGAGTCAGGAGCCGCTTTAAAAAATCTTCAAGGCACAAATCAAGACAACAAATTGGGACTGCTTGCTGGATTTCCTCTGCTTATCCAAACTGCCAAAGCTCACTAATCAGATATTCCAACTTGGCTAGAGATAAATTCATTTTTAATGGAACGATATCTAACATTGGAGGCGATAGAATACATAAAGCCTAGTGCAACCTCTCAAGTCCATTCAAGATTCACAAGAAATGAGCCAACCTCCAAAAGAATTTACTCTGTCGAGTTCACGGTTAGCATTAAGACGCAGACGTGTAAGTTATGTGCAAAAGAGAACCATCCAATACGTTTATATCCATGTTTTCTTTACATAAAACAGCAAAAGCTATGCCCGAACTGTTTCGCTAGAGGCCACCATCATAAAGAATGCTCGAGTGCGCATAGCTGCTTTTCGTGCAAAGGTCGCCACAATACACTTCTACATCGTGGCGACCCTTCAACAGTATTCTCTACGTTAGTTTCTTCGAGGCCTTCTACTTCCAATACTTCGAATGTACAGTCAACTTCTCCCCAACATGAGACAAACATTCAATTATACTTTACTGCGAACACACAGGGTGCTCTGCTTGGTACTGCCATTATAAATATTTTGCATTTAGGCACAAAATATAAGGCTCGAGCACTGATCGACTCAGGATCAGAGGCTACTAATAAAACCAAGGCTGCAAAACTTTAAAATTATCCATAAGGTTCGGTCCGGTGTTTCGAACCCATTGTTAAATCCAAGGTTCGGTTCGAGTATCGGTTCTTGGAACCCCTGAACCTAAGGTTCTGGTTCGAACCTTGGTTCGCTTGCACATAAAAGAATAGTTTGACTTTTGATTTATTATTACGTTGAACATTTAACATACTATATATACCTTCCATCCATTTGCTTAATCATAATCTTAAGTAATTTCAATAATCAAATGCATTAAATGACATAAACACCTTTTATAAACTGCTTAGTTTAAGTTAATTAGCATTATATCTTCCAGGAGCTGTTTATCCATCAGGAAGAACAAACTTAAGTATTGAAAATGTTCGTTCAACTGATATCTGAGTTGCTGCTTTACTGTTGGTATAGCTAGTCAGGTAAACGCAATAATTTTTAAATCCACGTTATTATGACCTTTCCAAAATTTCAAAACATTTGTCGATGGATGTGATCTTGGACAACTTTCAAAGGAATCTATAACTTCACTCTCAGTTTTAGTATTTGTTTATTGTTTTCATAAACTTCTCGTCTTCGCAATCAGACGTTGACTCATTTATTGTCGAATTTTGAAAGCTCTCATTAAGCATATTAAATTGGTGAACCGAACCTCATTTTTCGGAAAAGTGGTCCGATTCGGGTTCAGGTTTGAGGAGTCAAAAATGTAAGGCGCCTGGGTCATGGTACGGTTCGCGAACCCCAAAAAACCCGAACCGAATCGGCTCTCAGGGGTTCGGTTCCGGACCGGTTTGCAGCTTTGAATAAAACTAATAATAAAACTAGCTAATAAAACTCCCGTTCCAACCTGTTCAGGCAGAAGTCGCTGGTTTAAACCAAGCGATCGCAGACATACCTCAAAAGCTTTAAAGTTTTAGTATTGGCTCTCCAACAAAACCGAGGATCCATACAGAAACCTCAGCGTGTGTTCTTTCACATTTGGCAGGTAGTCTACCATCGTATCCGATCCCCCAAAGCTTCTTTCAAAATATGCCAAATCTCCAATTAGCCGATCCCTCTTTTTATCGAAGCTCGAACATAGATGTAATTATAGGAGCAGATATACTTCCATCCATTGTGTTAGGCGGCTCCCATCCAAATATGCGCGGTACACAGTTAGGCCAAGAACAATTATTGGCTGGATTCTCACAGGTTCAGTAGCACAGGCCACAGGCGTAGCCATCTCATCTTTCACAACAAGGGATTCAGTCAGTCCGGAACCAAATCTGGAAAATCTTCTCTCAAGGTTTTGGGTGGTGGAGGATATTCCGCTTAAATTAATAAAGGAGTCAGATTCTCTATGCGAACAGAATTTTATTCGAACCACAATAAGAAATGAAACCGGAAGATTTGTCGTTTCCCTTCCATTCAAGAATGCAGATCACATCGATTAGGGACATTCATGGTCCATCGCACTTGCTCAGATTTTGAAGAACGAAAGTCGTTTGAAAAGAAACATTCCTCTCAAGGAGCAGTACGACTCCGTGGTACAGGAATATTTGGACTTAGATCATATGAGACAAGTCCCTCCTACTACCGAATCTGACAATTTCTACCTTCCTCACCACGCTGCCTTTAAGCCTGATAGAACCACCACATTGTATTTAATGCATCAAAACCATCTTCAAATGGCAATTGTCTTAACGGCATCCTACATTCAGGGCCAGTACTCCAATCTGATTTGACAATTCAGATTTTAAAGTGGCGTTTTCTTAGGCATGTGTTTAATGCCGATATCACTAAGATGTATCGACAGATCTTAGTGGATTCTAAGCACATGCGAGAATTCACACCAGAGAATTCTCTTCCGCAACAAGCAAGAAGATCTATGCGATTTTTAACTAAACACAGTTACGTTTGGTGTTAACTGTTCCCCGTTCTTGGCGATACGAGTATTACAAGATCTTTCTAAAAACGTGCAAGCACAATTTCCTCGAGCAAGTGATGTCATTTCAAACTTCATGTACGTCGACGATGTGCTAGCAGGAGCTCATACTAAGTAGCAAGCATTTTCGGCGATAAACGAGATTCGCAATGTGCTCGATACGGCGGGACTTCCATTACGGAAATGGACGTCGAATGAGAAGACAGTACTGATTGGCATTCCTAAAGAGCATTTACTGCATGTACACTTTTTAGAGATCGAAGAAGCCAGCGTCGCGATACACCAATTGAAACTATAGATATGCTGATTGCTAGACAATTGATTGCATTAAAATCAACACCATTTAATTGGAGTCATTAAGTACCCCCGTACCGTATACTGATTGCAATGAAGCCATATTAGACAATAGTTCGTTTTGTCAGTAAGATCTGCTTGCGATCTACTTTATTTAATTTATTATTAAAAAAGTTCTCAACTTTATCTGGAATCAAATGGTATGTAGACCTAATTTTTGTAATAATGAAATTGCGTGCGCGATATATAGGCTTTGTCTCGCATTATGCAGGGTGATATGAATACTACCAACAGAACCTGCTATGATTTACTTCGTATACTATATAAACCAAGGCTGCAAGCTGGTCCGGAACCGAATCTCAGAGAACCGGTTCGGTTCGGACTTTTTGGGGTTCGCGAACCGGACCATGAACCAGGCGCCGTACATTTTTGACTCCTCGGACCTGAACCCGAACCGGACAAAAACACATGCAAAAATACGATCTCAAGAAAGCATTCTTTGACGGTTCCACGCCTTAACAAAAGCGAATGAAACGTATCACCTCTTGGGAACAACTTCTTCGGTGAAAAAGAAGTATGAAAAAAAGGTATTTTTCATGGTGTCAGGTCCGACTGGGTTACACTTAGCTTATACCTAGAGTGGTGAAAAGCTTCACCCTTTTAAAGTCTGCCTAGTTGACTTCTGAATGATCTTTATCTGAACTGTCTGGATTCCATCAGATAGAACTAAACAAAGACTCAAGAAACATAACGTGATTTTCAACGAGCAATGACTCTTATCGTTTCACACGATTACCTTATGGATTAAAAATAGCACCAAATTCTCTACAACGTATGATGGCAATGGCATTTTCAGGACTAGATCCTTCTCAAGCGTTTCTTTATATGGACGGTTTAATAGTCATCGGTTTCTCAGAAAACCACATGCTATAATATTTAATTGACGTATTTGAGTTGTGTAGAAAACAAAACTTCAAATTACACATTGAAAAATGTGCATTCTTCATGGATGAAGTTACATTTCTAGGCCATTTATGCACTAGTCAAGGAATTTTACCTGCTGACAAATATAATGAAGTCATAAAAAATGATCCAGATTCGTTGCATTTTGTGACTATTATCATCGATTGATCGTCGGATTATCCCCGCCATATCACACTTATGTAAAAACAAGTTAGGGCGCTGCAGTCGAGTGCCCCGACTACGAAATACCCTGTTCATTTGTTTTCATTTATTTGTTTTTGAAATTTTGAATTTAAATGTTTAAATGCTATTAAAGGCTCATCCTGGAAGTAGGCCACATTATTTAGTAATTTCAGCGGATTTAGACCTAACTAACGTCAAGCTCAATTGTTTCACTTATAACTCCGGTGTTTTTAGTCCAATCTGATTGCACTTTTCAGAATAGATAGATATCGGGCCAAGCTTGATGTATACTAAACCAGAATTCTTGAAAACTAACACTTACTTGAAAATTGTGAATCTGACTGTTTTTTAGGTCTAGGATGTAACGGTATTTTGGGGATAAGAGGAGGACGGGGGAAATTTTCCAAATCTGAAAAGAACTTGATCTGCATACGTCCATCATCTACCTTCATGCAAAAATTGGTGGCTCTATCTCTTATAGTCTCGGAGATCGACGCATTCATACAGACGGACAGACAGACGGACAGACTGACAGACGGACATGGCTATATCGACTCGGCTGTTCACGCTGATCAAGATTGTATATACTTTATGGGGCCGGAAATGTTTGCTTCTCCCAGTTACATACATTCGCACAACTTCATGATCCCCGTTTTCCCATTTTCAATGGGAACAGGGTATAAAAATGTTCAATTCGAAATGGACACCTCAATGTCCAGAAGCGTTTGATTATTTAAAGGAAAATTAAATGTCTCCAACATTACTACAATATCCAGATTTTTCCAAAGAATTTTGTATCATCAAGCAACGGATTACAACTTCCAGTTGCATATGCTTCTGATCATTCACAAAAGGCGAGTCGAATAAAAATACCACAGAACAAGAGTTAACAGCAATATATTGGGCAATAAATTGTTTCAGACCATATTTATATATAAAATATTTAAAGTTACAACAGATCATAGACCACCAACGTTTCTAGTTTCAATGACAAATCCAAGTTCCAAATTAACAAGAACGAGACTTGATTTAAAAGAGTACCAATTTACAGTTGAGTACCTTAAGGAAAGGACAATCATGTTGCAGATGCGTTATCTAGAATAACCATTGATCAACTAAAAGAAATCACAAACAAGACAGAAAAAATCCTGCGCAGGAATAGATTCGGAATCGCGCAAGCAACGGAACACTTCGAAGCCCAAAATATAATATATAACGTCATTCAAAATGAAGATGTTAAAAAAGAAGTGATCTTGCAAGTAAATTTATTAAAATGTTTCTTCAAACGTAGAAAAAAAAGTAATTGCAAGAATTCGTGTTCATGACCTACATACTTACTAATGGAGTTCTTGATTGAGATCAATTTTCCCATAGGCTTGAAAAGAGGCCGGTAAACATGGAATTACTCAACTCAAAATGGCACCATGCGAAGAAATTTTTGATCACGTGTCAATTGATTGCTTTAACAAGAGACAAAGTCGGTCAAGCCCGACTATAACATACTCTGTACCAAAGAAATTATACGCTCAGAGAAAAATTTGGATGCTGCAGTCGCAGCTGAAAGCAGCGCTGCTACTGCGCTGTACCATCTTCAGCACACCATCATCAGACTTTAGGAACTGTGGAACAAAGCCATAGAACATTCAATGAATACATTCGATCTTACATATCGGTTGATAAAACTGATTGGGACGTTTGGTTATTATACTTCGTATATTGTTTCAATACATCACCATCCACAGCACACTATTATTGTCCATATGAATTAGTATTTAGCAAAAAGCCTAGCATTAATAAATCATTTTACAGCACGAACAATCGTATTAGTCCGTTATATAATATAGATGACTATTCAAGAGTCAAAATATAAATTAGAATTAGCATATAAACAAGCTAGAAATATATTAGAAGAAAATAAGAGAGAAAATAAAGAATTTTGTGATTCTAAAGTAAAGGACATAAAGTTAGCAATACGAGACAAAGTTCCATTAAAAAACGAAGCAGGTCATTAACTAGATTTGAAATATACTGTACCTTATAAAGTAGAAAAGATAGAAGATAGGGATAATATGGTCATTTCAGACAAAAAAAATAAACAAGAAAGAAAGTCGGTCAAGCCCGACTAAACATACTCTGTACCAACGAAATTCTACGCTTAGCATAAGTTTTAATACTGCAGTAGCAGATGAAAGCAGCGCTGCTATTGTGCTGCAGCAGGGAGCAGTCTTTTGATCATAAATCGATGAACGATTGTTCATCCGACTTTTACCATTCCTTTGACTGATCGATAAGTAATACTGATTACTAAATATGTCTACAAGGAACAAACCACCTATCTTTAAAACTGTGGGAGCTATGACGTTTTTTATAAATTGCGAGGGCGGCAGGGGGCATGGCCAAAATTGAAAATCAACTTGATCTGGGTGCAGACATAAGAAGCGTATGTCCATTACATGTCAAACCTCCATCTCTTACCACCTTTGAGTGCTGTGCGTGCATACGGACAGACAGACGGACATGGCTATATCGACATGGCAGGTAATGCTGATCAATAATATATATACTTTATGGGGTCGGAAATGTTTCCTTCTCCCTGTTGCATACATTCGCGCAACTTCTTGATCCCCGTTTTCCCATTTTCAATGAGAACAGGGTATAACGAGAGCGTAAGTTGAAGTCGACCCTGCCCGACTTCGAAATACCCGTTACTCAAGGCAATTAGTGTTTAATAACCTCATGCGGCTCAGATAAGTATGCAACGTTGTTTTAACTCTGCCATTTATTATCCGATCTTTATGCAAATTTGTGAGATTGTAGATATTGGCCACATTCACTACACTGCAAAATCTGCGCTCGATATCTTAAAATATGTCGATATTTTGCACGCAAAATGCAAAATGTTGCATACTTATCTGAGCATGAGGTTACTAAACACTACTTGCCCTGAGTAACGGATATTTCAAAGTCGGGCAAGGCCGACTTTAACTTACTCTCTCGTTTTGTTTGTGGGGGGTTTCCATTATATTTCAAATTTATTTATTGGGATAGATCAAAATTCGTAGAATACTTGCTTACTACAGTTAACGATTTTTCATCAGCTGCTATATGTCAGTTTTAAGTTTATGTGGAATAGACCGCCATTTATAAAATTTGATATCGGCCCCAAATTAAATTTCTCAACTCAACTCTCAAAAAAACAAGCTATTTTTAATTTGTCACTGTATGAAATTAAGCAGCGCATAGTTGAACCATTTGATGAGCAACCCTCGCATGTGTTTATACACATTGCATTTCATCTTGGAAAAGATTTTTCTCCCTGAGACCAAACAAAATTAATTGTGCTCAGTCTTTGTAAATATTTGAAAATAGCTATTTTAAGGCGCATATCGTACGATCACAACGATGAACCAAATATAACGCGTCTAATCAAAAATACCTCAATAAAAAATATATTAAATCCGACTCTATAGTAGGAGCCAAAAATACTGTTTAAAAACAGGGATAACTACTATTTATAGGCAAATTATAATGCTTTCCAAGTGGTGGACACTGCTCCTTGTTCGGGTGGGAGTACTCTCTATACTTTTTATAATGCCGGAAGTAGGCTTCGTGCATTGTGATGGCATCGATGACGAGAGTGGAGAGGTTGAGCAAGCCAAAAATTTACCTATGGATAAAAAACTAGCATCGAGACGGGTCTCTGACCGCAAATTCAAGTTTCACAAAATCGATCGCATATATGTGGACAACTATGTCGAAGACGAAACTGATGCAGATGCAAATGATGAGAGCGACATCATCTACGTCGGAAAAGACAACAAGCAGATAAATCAAGCCAGGGCGCATGGTAAAACTCGCAACAAAGCGCGGAGTAAGAAATTACAATCTAATCACCAAGATAATGATGATAAAAATCCATCATTTTTTGGCAACATTATGGATATGTTTACTGGAGTGCAAAAGGCAAGCGTTCCAGAGTACTCCAGCAACAATCTTATCAGCTGGCTGCAATGGTTGGGTGAGCAAGTATCCGGTGATCGGCCAGCGAAGGACGTGAAACCGGTATCCGAAAGAGCAGTTAGTTGGTTGACGTATTTAAACCGTTGGCCATTCAATATTATCTTACCCGACGTTATTCCAAATGAGGAGTGTCAGGTCGAGCCACGCACCACAGATGACCACCACAAAGGAGGCGGCCCTGAAACGCCTATTACAATGACTGACGAGTACTTTGAGCTTCTTTTGCACTCTTTGCCCACATTTACTGGAAATTTTTCGCACGTCAAGTTGGGAAACTGTCATCAGCAGCTCCAGGTCTGGCGTCGACAATTGCGCTCCTATAAGCTGTGGACCTTGCAGAGTAAGTCTGTATGTGGTGGAGCTATATTGTACCATTGCTCCTGTTTCGAAATAAGAGTAGCTTTCCTTATAAACTGACGCAATTTAAAGTCAAATCTCTACAACTTTGAGTTAAAAAAAATATATCTTCCGTCACTAGATCTGGGCAAGAATGTTTGACGATATATCCCGATTACTTAAAGCCAAGTGGATTTAAGCCGTCAAACAAATACATTTATTATTCAACAGATCTAGTTCCGCAGATGTAATTGTATTTTACATATTATTTCAATATCGGTTTCCGTGGTGGAATTTGGAATTGAGAAAAAGATCCAGGTCAAAACCCCAAATCTAATGACATTCCTCTTCTATGCGACTTTCTCACTGAAGCACATTTTCCAAAAAGCTATCGACATCTCTGAAAATGCGGTTTGCAGATCATCTGAACTTTGTTTACAATTAACAAACTGACTGGCACAAGACTATACAAATACAACATAAATAGATAAATAGAAGATTATTCGGCTGCTGGAAACATAATTCAAATTAATCTTATCCATGCTAAATTTTTAATTTTATACTCTGTACCGTAGATACATATAGTACTAAAAGTTTGGGCAGAATTATGTACATATCGAGCCCTAATCGAAAAATTTTTTTTCATGCAAATATGTTCAATGTCATTTCCATCTATGCGTCCAATATTTAAAATTAAATATATATATTTACAAAGATATCGCGCTTTCAATTATAACGTAAGCGCCACATATGTTTTTTCTTTACCGCAAAAATAACGTAAGCGCCTCAAAATCCAACAGCAGAAAAACGGAAACTAAGAGTAGCCTTAGAATTAGGAATAAAAGCAAACGGAAAAAGAGAAACACAGATTAACTGAACAGTTATGAGTGCGTAAGCATTTCGTCTGCGTTCTCTTGCACTGATCATATCATTGATTTGGTCTTTCACTTTTTTGTTCTTTTTCATTAAGTCATAGAGTGCATTGGTGAAAACGTACAAGGCTGTGGATCCAAATGTTTCTGCATAATAAGAAGCTTCTATTGTGGTTTATTGATTTCCAAACAAAAGGTGATTATGATTTGTTAATTGCTGATGAATTGAATGTGTATAGTCTAAAGATATAAAATGTGTGTAAAATGTCACTTGTTCCGTACAGTGACACTGAGAGTGAGACAAATACAGATCTCGGCTCACTGGAAGAAGAAACTTGCGTTGGAAAACGAGGCTTTAAAAAACCAAAGAAAAAAGCTACAATATCAAAATGCTCCAAATCAATCGTCCAACCCAATCCTTGTTGTAATAAAAAATGCGGAAATGATTGCGCAAACAAAATGAGTGAAGTAGATCGGCAAGCCTTAAATGAACATTATTGGGGCATGACTGAGCCAAGACAACAATCCTGGTTGGCCTCCTGCATTGTAGAGAAGGACATAACAAGAAGCAGAGTACTGAATGGTAGACGCCAGCTAAGTTATGATAACTTAATAACTTTCAACGATCAGAATTTCAAATTTTGCCAGCAGTTCATCCTAAAAACCTTAAATATATCGCAACAAAAGATGAGAAGCATTGTGCTAAATTTGAAGAAAAGTAATACTAGAACGTACAATATACCGCATAATAAATCGAGCAAAGAGGCTGTTGCAGTTTTAAAAAATTATATTGAGGCATTACCAGCAGTTCCATCACACTATTGTCGCAACAAGAGCAATAAATTGTATTTGCCAAAGGAGTTTTGCAATGTTTCAACATTGTATAAGTGTTATCTTAAATACTTGCAAGAAAATGAACTCTCAAACTCTTCATTGTCATTAGGAGTATTTCGGAAAATTTTTAAAAGTGATTTTCAAAAGAGAGTTCGAATCACATTTAAGAGACAAAGACCAAATTAAAAGTATTATTTTAAATGATCAGAAAAAGGGAAAAGAAAATAATATGTTTCTATGTGCAAGCTTCGATCTTCAAAAAGTATTAAATACTCCCCACAGTAAGAACATTACATTATTTTATGCGAGAAAGTACGCATATTACAATTTGAGTATTTATGAAAATGGGACCAGAAATGGATATTGTTTTCTGTGGGGAGAAAAAGATGGGAAACGTGGATGTAATGAGATTTGCACTGCCATCTATATAAATACCTTCTTATTCTAGATAAAAGTAAGACTGTAAAGAATTTATGTTTATATTGTGATAGTTGTGCAGGACAAAATCATAACAAAGCCATGTTGATCATAATTGCGTATTTCATGTCATCGTCCACGTTTATTAAATGTATCCAAATTTCGTATTTGTTACCAGGTCCAGGTCATGATGCCTGTCGATTCTATTCATAGTACGATAGAATCATTTACTCGAAGTCGAACAGTATGGGCACCTAGCGAGTGGCCTACCATTATTCGAAATTCGAGAACGAACCCGTTCAACTATGAATGCATACCACTAAAATATTCAGATTTCTTAAATTGGAAATTGTTTTCTGATTTAACTTTACCAAAAAAGTACAAATTGAATTTGAGCTTACTCCGATCTGCCGATTTCGATAAAATTGGTTTAAAACTTAAGTGCGGCTATTTCGAAACAAGCCAAGAAAAAACTATATGCATTAAAACCGCAATCTTTATATTTTTCAGAGCTAGAAATCGCTTCCAAAAAATTTTATTATTTGAAAGCTCTTTGCGATAAGAACAGTACTCCCAGCCAATTTCATAACGAATACCTCAGCCTTCGATCTTCCGCGAATGTAAAGGATTCGCTAAATGAAACAGATGAAGAAGATTAACAATGTTTACTTAAAATGTTCTACAACAATTTACAAGTTTTTCATTGCTAAATACTTTAATATAAGAAAAAAATAATAATAAATGAAACAAATATATTTTTCAAAAATAAAACAATATGACTTCAAAAAACGTATGCGCCACATTTCAATTTCAGCTTTCGCCAAGAGTGACAGCGAAAATAACGTATGCGCCATAAAAAAGTGAAATTGGACCAAAGGCAACTTCAAAATGTATCTATTATTTATATGAGATCTAATATAGACTATAGTTAATGTTTTAGCAAAATCCACCATGTATGTTTCAAGAAAAACTAAAAAAACTCTCTACTGTAAAATTTGCTTTTTGGCGCTTACGTTATTGTCACGGTTAGGGCTCGATATATTCTTGATCAGCATCAACATCGGAGTCGATATGAACGCACAGATCTCAGAGATGGTAAGAGATGGAGATTTGACGTGTTTGGGACAAAAACTTATTACATTTGCAGGCAGATATAGACGACATATTTATAGTACCATTTCCAATTAAATCTTCTTTAACATCACGAAAACCACGGCCAACAATGCATATACCGAAAGGTTTAAGAAGAGTCCTAAGTCCGAATTGCTTAAATCAACACTTTAAATGCACTTTTATAAAAATAAACCCGATTGATGCAGAAGGGGTGTTTAATTTCTGTGTTGACCACATTAAACAAATTTAGTGTTTTGTTTATAAAATTATCAATTTGGCAAACCGCTAGCTAGTTTTTGATTCACTGCAAATCACCAAATCGCTTGATTGAACTTCGAAATTAATCGAATTTAGTTTTAAGGTGTATACAACCCGGATTCTTGTGTAAAAGCGAAGATAAACAAGTAAGGGCGCTGCAGTCGAGTGCCCCGCTACAAAATACCCTGTTCATTTGCTTTCATTTATTTGTTTTTGAAGTTTTGAATTTGAATGTAGCTGGTTTTGTAACTGCTATTAAAAACTCATCCTGGAAGTAGGCCACATTGTTTAGTAATTTCAGCGGCTTTAAGCCTAACTAACGTCAAACTAAATTGTTTCGCTTATAGCTCCGATGTTTTTTGTCCGATCTGATTGTACTTTTCAGAATAGATAGATATTGGGCATAGCTTGATGAATACTAAACCACGAAACTTGAAAACTAACACTTACTTGAAAATTGCGGATCTGACTGTTTTTACGTCTAGGATGTAACGGTATTTTGGGGATAAGAGGCGGAGAAATTCTCTAAGTCTGAAACAAACTTGATCTGCGTACGGCATAAGTCTACCTTCATGCAACAATTTGTGGCTCTATCTTTTTTTTTTATACCCGTTACTCGTAGAGTAAAAAGGGTATACTAAAGTCGTGCAAATGTATGTAACAGGCAGAAGGAAGCATCTCCGATATCATAAAGTATATATATTCTTCATCAGGATTAATAGCCGAGTCGATATAGCCATGTCCGTCCGTCCGTCCGTCCGTCCGTCCGTCCGTCCGTCCGTCCGTATGAACACCTAGATCTCGGAGACTAGAAGAGCTAGAGCAACCAAATTTTAGATGTAAGCTATTATAGTCTGTACGCAGATCAAGTTTGTTTCAAATTTTGGCCACGCCTCCTCCCGCCCCCCCAATAAAAAATGTTGAATATCTCCTACAATTTGTAAGCTATCGAGCTCAGATTTTGCAGTGTAGTGCATGTGGGCAATATGTACAATCTCAGGGCCGACTCTAACTTACACTCTTGTTTTTTTTTATTTATTGTTTATTTATGCCAATTCATTATAGTTTTTTTAATTCAATAAACCTTAGTATATATATTTACATTGTCTTACTCTAATAGTCCCTAGCGGGCTCTCTAGAATTTAATTATTAATTAAGTCTAATTAAATCCTTTTCCGACTTAAGTATGATTTTAGAGCTTAAAGAGTAGTGATAAGAAATTTGTTTTTGGTAATGAAAAATCGCAAACATAACATTACTAGTAGTTAATTAAATTTAAGATAAAATATAAAGCTAAGGAGATGTAATATAAAAGAAAGGGGACAGGGGGGTGGACAAAGAATGTTAATACATATATGATATTATATATAATATTTTTTAATTATAATTTTCGGCTAGCCACCATAACCTGGATCGCGTGTTGGCTGATTCTAGGCTATCCCTATTCGATATTTTCTGATCGAAACGCAATTCATTAGCCGTTATGGCAATATTGAGATCAATAGATTTAGTTGTCGCTCGTCCATATCTATGGTACAGCATTGGTATACCTTCATTGTTTTGGACTAGTCCAAGTCTATCAAGGTATAAAAATGCTTCGGGGGGAATATAACCATTTTGTACAGCAGACTTGCAATATCTTTGGTCTGTGTAAAAAGGAGCTAATGTGAGGTTATTGTTTTCATTTGAAAGGCAGTTTGCTATATGATTACGCACTAAACTAATTATAAAGTTGTCTATTCTTATTAGCTTGGCAGCGTTATAGACTTGGCTGTTTGTATAGTATTTTGTGTACTAGCTATTTGGTGTTCTATACATAGAGGTACATGATCTTATGCATTTTCTCTCAAAGATTCTGAGTCGTTCCATGTAGGACGGAGATATATTAAACCATATTGGGCATGCAAATGTCAGAACGGGACGAATTAAAGCTTGATACATGATGGTTTTGACTCTACCTTTTAAGTGCTTTGCGTGAAAAAGATTTTTATACAGGAACCATCCTTTTTTGGCTTTAGTTATTTGAATATTTACATGTTTATTAAAATACAGAAATTTGTCCAGATAAACTCCTAAATATTTAACTGTATTCGAGATTTCAATATCCGTGTTGTTACTTCCATCAGTTATTTTAAAATTCTTCCAATTGTTCCTGATATTGCTGTTGCATTTTTTGACAGGCGGTCTAAATAATATTGACTCGCATTTATTTGTGTTTATTTTTAGGTGCCAGTCCTTTGTATATTGTGATACTTTGTTAAACATATCTTGAATATTGTGGTTTATTTCTTCAATTGTCTTACCACTGTGATATATAACTAAGTCATCAGCAAATGCGATAATTTTGTCTATTGTGCCTAATAGAGTGTTTATGTAAATGTTAAAAAGTGTTGGCGAGTTCACAGTGCCTTGCTGAAGTCCGTTATACATTTGAAATGATCTGGTGCTCGTTTGATTGGCGTTGTGTACTATAAATTGTTTGTTTATAAGCATATTATGTATGAGTATTAACATGTGCTGTGAAAATTTGTACTGAATAAGTTTACACATAAGTCCTTTAATCCATACTCCATCAAATGCTTTTTCCAAATCTATGAGGCAAGCTCCTATACATTTTTTTTGATTCCAGCTCCAATGAACTTCAGATACTAGGCAATTTATGGCGTGTATCGTGGAATGCTTGTGCTTAAATCCAAATTGATTTTCATTAATTATATTCGTGTTTTCGGTGTGTTTATTAATGTTAATGTTTACGCATATCTCGAAAACCTTACTTATATTTGGGAGTAAGCTAATTGGGCGAAGATTGTTATTATTATAAGGGTCATTACCTTTTTTGGGCAACAGAACCATTTTAGCCGTTTGTTAGGGAAGTATGCATTATTAAGCATATTATTGAACAATGCACAATATTCCAATATTACAGGGTTTGGGAGGTTTTTTAGAATTATATTTGGAACTTCGTCGAACCCTGATGATAGTTTGCTTTTCAAGTTGTTAAATATGAACTTTAATTCGCTATATTCTATAAAATAATCTTCGCATTGTTCGCTGCTCAGTGAATTTGCTTTTTTTTGGTTGCTAAAGATGGCTTTTCTGGTCTGCAATGTTTCGAATTGGTTTTTCATTTCTGAAAAATTATGGAAACAGAATTCAACCATGTTGTGCGTAGGATTATTTGGGTCATTTTCCTATGGAGAATGAATAGATTGGAAGTAAGTGCCTATTATATTGAGAATATTCTCTTGGTCTGTAACTATCAGATTGTTTGAAGTAACTTCTTCTTCCACAAGGTCTTCTGGTACATGTGCATCTTCTATTAGACTTCTGAGTTCGTTAGGAATTTTCAGCACTGGTAACTCGAGCGGTATTCTTTTCTTAAAGTTTTGTTTTATCTGTTGAAACATGTCTTGTGAATTAGAGGGGTGAATTTTTTAAAAATTTTTTTCGTAATGACTGTTTATTGCTAAATTTAGATTTTCACTGATAAGTTTTTTTATAAGTCTTAGTTTTGTTTTCTGAAATTGTAGCTCTGAGAGTCTTAGAATATTTTCTAATCTGTTGTGCGCTTTAATAATTGAAAGGGTATTTTTTTTTCTATATAGAGCTGATTCAGTGTGGTGTTCATAAGTGATTTAATGAAGTTAGGTGGTTTTGGTTCGGGAACTATTGCATGGATGGAACGGACTATTGTATTATTTATTTTATCAAGGTGCCAGTCTATCTCGTTATTATCTAGGTTTCTGTTGTTTGGTGTACTTGGTTGAGTTTTCAAAAGGTGATTAATTTTGTTTTGAAATTTTTGCCAGTTGGTTTTTTTGTAGTCTAGTTTGATTGTGTGTTTTTCATTTAGTAGTTCATAATCGCTGTCGTATTCTAGCGTTTTTAAACAGTTCGTGGTGTTGTTTATTGTTTTTATATGTAGCCTAGAGTCTGCTAAGCATATATCTAAGAAGGAACTCGCTCTTTCAAAAGAAGGACTTTCAGATGCATAAAGACTGCATTTATAGAAGAAAGCGTTGTCGTCCAACCAGCGTTTAAGAATGTTGCCTTTTTGGCTGTTTGTAGGGTTTCCCCAATCGGAGTGTTTGCTGTTAAGATCTCCTACAACTACGTAATAATTGTTGCTGTTTTCGAGTTGAAGTATTTCGAAAAGGGTTTTAATATCATTTTCAAAATGTTCATTATTATTTCAGCTAGGGAAATAAGCTTCTATAATACAAAGGATGCTATTATTTGCCATTGGCACTTGTATTATGCTTGTTTCTAATATTTCAAGGGCATTTATTGTGAGTTTGCTAAAAATTTTATATTTAATTGAATCTTTGATAAGTATGGCAGTTCCACCCCCTCTTTTAGCGTTAATTCTATCGTTTCGAATAATGTTGTAGTTTTTGAATCGTAGTTTATGCCTATAATTGAGCTTTGTCTCATTTAAACACAGGATATCAGGCTGGTGCTCATCTAGGAAATTTTGTAAATCTACTCTCCTGCTTATTTTTATTAGAGAGTTGACATTGATAGTGATAATTATGAGTTTTTTAGATATGATTTGATGAGTGCTGTATCTGTTTGAGGTCATAACTAATCTAACAGTGTGACAAATTTATCGATTCTGGCAGCTTGTGCATTAAGTTGTTCCTTAAGGGTCTTACTTCTAACTTCATGGGTTAGGTTTTGAATTATGTTTTGAAGACTTAGAAAGAGTGCTTCAGTTGTATTTGGTAAATTGGTTGGACTTGGTTGCGATATTGTCTGATCAATGTTTGTATTTCCTCTAACTACATTGGCAAAACTTATATTATTATTTACTTGGTTAGGTCTTATCAATATTCGATTTTGGTTGTTTGATGATCTCTTAGCTCTAATCCTATCCTGTAGTCTTTTGTATTTTTCACATCCTTTATAGGATGCTGGATGTCCTGCCTTGTTGCACAGAACGCAGAAAAGCTTATCCTTATTCTCTTCTTTTTCGTCAATTGTCGTGCACTCCTTGGAGGGATGGTTTTGGGGAAAGGTAGCAGTTTGCAGCGCTATGAAAGAAAGCCTGGCAATTTCTGCATTGGGGTATCTCGGGTCGTCGAAGGGCTTCCCATTGTATACAACGGAAGAGTAGGTTATTAATTTTTTTTAGGGCCCCAATGCACTGTGGTTGCGTTCATGGGCCAAAAATCAAAAAATCGATCACGAAATATTTGGGCACAACTTTTACAAATTGTCTCTTAAATGTTCAAATTTCTTGATGGCAAACCGGTTTTGGCTGAAATTCTAACGGTACTTCTAAAAATAGAATACAAAGCGCGAACACGTGTTCATTTTTGCAGCGCTGCAGCGCTTAGAAATCATTTTTACAAAACAAAATTGCAGTTCAAATTGGTCAAACTATTGCTATAGCGCTCATAATTTAAATATTTAAAATGCATTTTGAGGTTGAAGGTATTTACTTTAAATATAGATATTGATACTTAAATTAATTGTCATATTTTTCTTGTGAAATTAACATAATCGATTTAATATTTTTTGTGTATTTTGTGGTCGTCTTTTTCATGTTTAGTTTGAGTTTTAGTTGTGTTACCCCCCGATTCCCCCTTAATGAGTGTTATCAATGTGTTTGTCAATGTTTTAAGGTAATATAAATGTTAAATGTAACTGCTGATATTTGCTGATTTGTGTACATTCATGAATAAACCAAAGCCGTCTTACTATTTTTCAAGGCCAAATTTGAGACGCAACTGCTGCTCTTCCTTTGTTTTTGTGATGTTGCTTTTGTTTTCGTCATTTGTGTTTGTAGAAAATTTTGCATATTTTTTTTAAACATTTTTATGTTATCTTCTTCCTTTAGGAGCTTCTTATAACTGCGTGTTTTCACGCATGCATATCTTTCATCTTTGGTGTACAGAAGAGGGCACGAATGCAGAAAAAACTCGGAGTGTGATTAATTTGGTAGAACTAAGCATTACAAACAAGGGCTACGCAGTCGAGTTGAGTAACCTTAAGAAATGTATTGGATACATTTGCAAGAAAATAAATATTTATTGGGTTAAATACAAACGTATTAAGAGTTCAGTAATACAATATCAATCCGATTGGCTGAACAGGAAGGAAACTATTATACTGAAGCCCACTTGTTTTTCTCAACAAATGCTTCCGAGTGCTGATCGTGGACGCCCCAAAGTTGATTTGGCTGAGTCCTCAAAAACTACTAAACGTCGTCGGATAGCCCTGTTAGCAAAACATGATGAGTCTGCAGCTTTTGCTTTGCGCTCTTCCGAACTTCCACCGAGTCTAAAGTCATCCGAAGCAAATATTGAAAAGGTATTATCGCTTTTAATGGACACCGGATTAACGAAACACCAATACTTGCTTATTCGTGAATTCATTAATTGTGAAGCTTCTTACAATATACTGCCAAGCTATGAGAAAATCCACAAATTCAAAACATTGAGATACCCAAATAACATAACAGTAGACGAAACATATGCAGAAGTCGAACTGCAGAGTCTACTAGACAACACAGCTTTAAGTATTTTAGAACTTCAAAAGAGTTTAATAGAAAATTGTCTTGATGAAACGGAAAATAATTTAACATTAATTGGATAATGGGGTTTTGATGGCAGTACTGGGCACAGTGAATACAAACAAAAGTTTTCAAACTGTAATGACAACGACAGAAGCCTTTTTGTAACATCGTACGTCCCACTTCAGCTGGTAACTGAAAGTGGCTCTAAAGTTATATGGAAAAATCCCAGGCCATCATCTACACGCTATTGTAGGCCGGTCAGATTTCAATTTAAAAAGGAGACCGCCACACTATCCGTTGAAGAAGAGCAGTACTTCAAGAATAAAATAAGCAACTTAAAGCCAACCGAATTCGCAATTCCCAATAAAATTTTATTCATAAATCACACCCTTCAACTTACTATGGTAGATGGTAAGGTGTGCAACGCGTTAAGCAATACATCCTCTATGAAATGCTTTATATGCAGAGCAATACCTAGAGAAATGAATGATTTGGAAAAATGTCTTTTAAGAGAAGTGGAGAAGAAGTATTTTGAATTCGGCTTATCGCCACTTCATGCCTATATACGCTTCTTTGAA
Organism: Lordiphosa andalusiaca; assembly: GCA_035044965.1. Taxonomy (NCBI): domain Eukaryota; kingdom Metazoa; phylum Arthropoda; class Insecta; order Diptera; family Drosophilidae; genus Lordiphosa; species Lordiphosa andalusiaca. Next base: position 106,868 of record JAWNNM010000694.1, read on the forward strand.
TACTTTTTACACATTTCTTATAAATTGGAAATTAAAGTGTATCAAGCAAGATCACCAGAACAAAAGCTTAAAGTATCGAAGCGAAAGGAACAAGTTCAAGCGGAATTTCGCGATAAAATGGGGTTAATTATTGATAAGCCAAGGGATGGAGGCAGAGGAAATTCCAATGACGGAAATACAGCCAGAAAATTTTTAGGCAACCCGAATTTGGCATCTGATATTACAGGCATTGATGAAGCATTGATAACCCGATGCGCATCGACTTCCACCAATTTTTACAGAATGTTATCTAAATATATCTCGGATTTTTAGCAAATTTTAGGACTGTAACTCTACTAGAAGAGTTTTTGCTCACCACTGCCATATAAACGCAACTACTGTGCTATGGGACCTATAGCTTATAGTCGTCCGATGTGGCCAAATTTTTTGCAATATATTTAAAATATGATTTGTTTTTGGCGACCTTTCTGATTTTAGATGAGTGTAAGCCGGCTCGAGGTCAGGTTTGTAGGAAAACAATTGATTCTGTTTTTTCCGATATATTTCGGTTGCTCATCGGCAACCGTCTTCAGGGCAAACTACAAAAAATTTTACACCAATATTAACATTAAATTATTTAACAAAGTTTTTTCACAAAACAGTTTACGTACAATTTTTTACACGTCTGCTCTCTGTGGCGTGGAGTCTTAAACTAATTGTCAATTCGCGAGGAGGTGTCTGTATAGGTGGGCGCAGTTCTCTGTGTCTGTTTTGTAGTTGAGTCTCCTGTCTGTTGGTGTATTGGTAATGTGCAGCATTTCTAATGTGTAGCGTTTGCTGTAATTCTGTTCTTGTTGTAATATTGTCGCAGCATCAAAATCTGGTGAGTGACCGCTCTCTACGCAATGTGTCGCAAGCGCAGTTTTTTGTATGTGTGTTTGATGTCGTAGCTTGAAGTCCGATTTATGTTGGGCTATGCGAGTCTTTAATTTGGATTTCGTCGTTCCTACGTAGATTTTGTTGCAAGTCTCGTCTTTATATCCCTCGCATGGTATCTTATATATGACATTGTTGACATCCGCTTTGTCTATTTTTGATTTTGTCCTGTTGTAGAAACTTCTCATCGTATTTGTAGGTTTGTGCGCTATTTGTATGTTTAGTTTGTCGTAGCAATTAGATCGTGCGAATCTTTCTGAGAGTTTAGGTACATATGTGAGTGATTTGTATCTCTTCGGCTCCTGAACTGTTCTTCTGTTTCCTTTTTTGTATCTTTTTAATAATGAATTGATTACCCACATGGGGAAATCATTATTTGTTAGAATTGATTTTATTTCCGTTTCTATTGCTGCGTGATATGACGTGTCGCTGATATTGTTCATTCTTTGAATACACCCAAGTGCAGTATTCATTATCATGTTTTTTGGGTGCTTGGAATTAAAGTTGATAATCCGTCCTGATGCTGTTGGTTTCATGTACCATTTGGTTTTTAAAGTGTTTCCGTGTCTATTAATTGTGGTATCCAAATATGGTAGTTTCCCGTCTGATTCTAGTTCCAGTGTGAATTTGATATTCCTGTGATAGGTATTGAACGCCTCCAGAGTAGTATTGACTTCGTCCTCCTTTACAATGGCAAACAAGTCATCCACGTATTTTGTCAGTACTCTTGGTTGATGTTTTAGCTTTCTAAGTGTGCTCTCTAAAAGTTCCTCCATACAGACATTGGTAGACAAAGAGACACAAGAAACAGCGCGAACAAATTTCTCTTTATTAATTAAAGACATGCAAACAAGCAACAGGGATAGTGCAATGGATCGTGCAATACTGGACACAGTGGAACAGACGCGGAAATTTCTGAGAGAAAATAACAAAGTACTTATTTTAACATCTGACAAAGGAAATAAAACGTTAGCCATGGAATCTGACGACTATAAGGAGAAAATGACGAATATATTAGGGGATTTGTGCACATATAGAACTTTAAGACAAGATCCGACATCAAGACTCCAAACAAGGAACAATAATCTAGTGGACCAACTGTTCAAGCTAAAGCTGATTTCAAAGGCCGAAAGGAGTCAGCTCATGACAAACACAGCGCTACCGCCTAGGATATATGGACTACCCAAAATCCATAAAGAAGGAACCCCACTTAGACCCATTTGCTCCTCGGTAGGTTCACCATCACATGAACTATGTAGATATTTAGCGAAGATACTGAACAACCTAACAGCGGCATCAACATTTAATGTAAAAAATGCAACGGAGTTTAAAGAGAGAGTCAACAATACACATATATGTGACGACGAAGTTCTTGTATCTTTTGATGTTGTGTCCCTGTTCCCTAGTATACCGATAGATTTAGCAATAGACACCATTCGACAAAAATGGCCAAAAATCAAAGAGCAAACCCAAATTCCCAGACAACTTTTTATGGATATAGTCAAGTTTTGCATCGTAGAGAGTAAATATTTTAAATTTGAAGACAGAATATACACCCAGCTAAAAGGATTGCCCATGGGATCCCCAGCCTCACCCATCATAGCCGATATAATCGGAGGAACTTTTAGAGAGCACACTTAGAAAGCTAAAACATCAACCAAGAGTACTGACAAAATACGTGGATGACTTGTTTGCCATTGTAAAGGAGGACGAAGTCAATACTACTCTGGAGGCGTTCAATACCTATCACAGGAATATCAAATTCACACTGGAACTAGAATCAGACGGGAAACTACCATATTTGGATACCACAATTAATAGACACGGAAACACTTTAAAAACCAAATGGTACATGAAACCAACAGCATCAGGACGGATTATCAACTTTAATTCCAAGCACCCAAAAAACATGATAATGAATACTGCACTTGGGTGTATTCAAAGAATGAACAATATCAGCGACACGTCATATCACGCAGCAATAGAAACGGAAATAAAATCAATTCTAACAAATAATGATTTCCCCATGTGGGTAATCAATTCATTATTAAAAAGATACAAAAAAGGAAACAGAAGAACAGTTCAGGAGCCGAAGAGATACAAATCACTCACATATGTACCTAAACTCTCAGAAAGATTCGCACGATCTAATTGCTACGACAAACTAAACATACAAATAGCGCACAAACCTACAAATACGATGAGAAGTTTCTACAACAGGACAAAATCAAAAATAGACAAAGCGGATGTCAACAATGTCATATATAAGATACCATGCGAGGGATATAAAGACGAGACTTGCAACAAAATCTACGTAGGAACGACGAAATCCAAATTAAAGACTCGCATAGCCCAACATAAATCGGACTTCAAGCTACGACATCAAACACACATACAAAAAACTGCGCTTGCGACACATTGCGTAGAGAGCGGTCACTCACCAGATTTTGATGCTGCGACAATATTACAACAAGAACAGAATTACAGCAAACGCTACACATTAGAAATGCTGCACATTACCAATACACCAACAGACAGGAGACTCAACTACAAAACAGACACAGAGAACTGCGCCCACCTATACAGACACCTCCTCGCGAATTGACAATTAGTTTAAGACTCCACGCCACAGAGAGCAGACGTGTAAAAAATTGTACGTAAACTGTTTTGTGAAAAAACTTTGTTAAATAATTTAATGTTAATATTGGTGTAAAATTTTTTGTAGTTTGCCCTGAAGACGGTTGCCGATGAGCAACCGAAATATATCGGAAAAAACAGAATCAATTGTTTTCCTACAAACCTGACCTCGAGCCGGCTTACACTCATCTATATTTAAAATATTTTTATAGATTTTTGGTAAAAATTTCAAGTCGATATCTCAACGGGAAGTATTTATGGCCGCGGCTCCATACAAGCCCAACCACTGTGTAATGTTACTATTTGCAGTTAACTTAACCAAAAACATTGGAAGGGGCTTTGTGTGTTGCATTGAAGCTTTAGTTGTAAACTGTGTGACTTTAATAAATTGAATTTCCATTGTACTTCGACAGCTCCTCAAGAATAGTTTTTGAATTGGTATTGGCGTTGAGGCCTTTTAGTATTTATGATTTGTTTTTTTAGGTGTTTTGGAGTATAGGTGTAGAAATTCACTTTAGTTTTTTCAAGGAAAGCTTTTATTTTAATGTAAATGTCATGATCATCTGCAAACAGCGTTTGTTTGCTCTCATTATGTACTTTGATTTTAAATTCGCTTATTTTTAGACCTTTGGTTATAAACTCGATAAGCTCATCCGTGCCAATATGAAAAATGATTATAGGCGGAATTTTTTTGTTATTTTGTTTAGTTGGTTGCTTAACCTTTTTGTTGTTATTGTTTTGCTCATGGTTATTTGAGGCATTGGCTGCTGCACTTGTTGAAGCTTTGTCTGTTACATTTTCGCATATGTTTGTTGTGTTCTTTTTGTTATGCACATATTGCTCGAAGCTTTTTAGTATTTCGTTATCACATTCCAACTCTTTGTCGTCAAGAAGAGCATAGTAGTTGTTTCTTAGAGCTTTAGACATTGGAGAGTCTACGGCACTCATGTTTTTTCGTTTTCTTATAAGTTCACTGTTTGCTTATTGATTTTTTTAATTAATAATTGGTTTAACAAATATGTCTTGAGCATGATGCTCGTTTGTTGGTGGAGGGAAGCCCTCAATGATGATTAGGTTTTGAATTCTTGATTGCGAGAATGGTCGAATGACTTTGTAAGTGAGTTTAGTGCACGCACAGGTTATCAAAGTTTATGTTCTCCGTAACACGTCTTGCTTGCATCACAGTCAAACATTGACTCTCTTAATCCTGATATATTATAGGCTAAAATTTTAATATTAAGTTGGTTTATGGATCTCGGACTTCTGAGTGCTTTTAGTTTTTTTGAGCTGTTTTCGACTCCAAATCCTCATAGCTTAAATTTAAATGGAAAATGTTACCATAGATCGCCTTCAGTATCAGCTCTGCCGGCTTGCCCTCGCTTTGTAGCTCACGGTTGATGTTCCAGTAAAACCACTTGTCGTCCACGCACAATCTATCATCCCTTACACGCACTCGCTTCTCCTTATCAAGGGGCAATAGTTTTCTACGAATTGCGAGCATCACCTGTTTCTGCATCTTCCTTTTGCTGTTGAGGTCTCTTTCAATATATAGTGTCGTTCCTTTCAGGAGTTTCGATTTATTTAGCACTGCCTGTACAGCATCGGTAGTGTAGAAAGCCACCATAACGCTCATTTTGCCTCCATGCTCGCTCAGCTTACGGGCTGTTTCGATGGCTGCATCAGTTATTTGCAATTTATTTTTGCACAGGGACTTTACTGGTTCAGCCGAGTTTTTATTTGTCTCCATGCCTCTGAATATGAGATTTCGCCTTTTGACATCAGTCTCCACATTTAATAATTAGTGTGCCTCTATTTCCAGCTTTGAGTTGACCTCCGTCAGTTCTATCTTCAATGCCGCATTTTCAGCTGTTAGGTCATCTACCTTCGCTGACAATTCCGTGACAGCATTATTTATCTTTTCCACATCGCTTTTAGTAGCCACATTGGCCATTTTTTTTTATCAAAAAGTGTGGATAAAACGTTTAATAATTCCGACTGCTTCATTCCTCCCACTGCCACGTCACCCTCATTGCGTTGATCCGGCGATATATCCTTAAGCATTCTTTTGCCTGCTGCTGATGGGACGCTAATTCTTGGTGTACTAGTGTTTGGAGGGGTGCGCATCACATTTCCAGTGCCTGCCATCGCGTTTAAAGATTAACGTCGCCTTCTCTGTAAACCGAGTTGCTTGAACTGCTAGTTTTACATGCACTGCTTGCACTGCTTGCTCTCAGTCGGACGTCTGGCAACCTCAAACTCTCTTTGACTCCTAACACAAGCTTACGCTCTCAGTCGAAGCTAGCTCTGAGAAAACAGCAAGCTCACGCACACACACAAACACCAATGTTTTGTTTTCGTGAATATTTAATTGTTTTTTTTGGGCCAACTATCACTTGTATTCGCCGGCTTGAACTATTTTTCTGTTGTGGTATTACTTATTGAGCCTGTGACACAGTTTTGGCGCTGTATTAGTTCGAATTCCACTGCAATTTAGAGTCTGTGTCCGGGGCCCTCTGCTACGCGTCTTTCCGTCTCAACCTCAAACTCAAATATAGCAATATATAATATAATATCTCGCAACTGTCCTCCCAATCGTATAACTTGCTCGTCTGTACCAAAAAATGGATTAAGCGGCAGCAACTTACTATCTTCATTGATCGCCTTTCCCATTGACAACGCGATCCACTTAGCTCGAAAACAGTTTCTTTGGGTCATTCGAATTATGCATTTTAGACTTTCGGATAATTCGACTCCGGACAGCCCAGCATACCTTCGACCTGCTTTCGATACGCGACAATTTTGAATAAATCGCCGAAGGTGTCACACAATCCGAAGCAATCGTGTGTAAGAGGAATATCGATCCAATAGAGATTCTTCAAGCATCTGATCCACTTGCACTTGGACAACTGCAGCACACAACTCGGCCCGAGGTATGGTTAGTTGTGGCTTGATGGGCGATACCTTAACCTTTGACAACGGCAACTCCGCATGGTATGTGTGCTCTCCTGTGGGCACACGCAGATAAGCAGCAGCCCTGCATGCTCGCGCTGATGCATCACACAAGATGTGCAGCTTTCCAGCTACATTTGACAGTCCGCCTGCGATATAGCGCGGAATGTGCATGTTCGATATGTTGGGTAACTCCTTGATGAACTTCTCCCATTCCCTATGAATGGCCGCTGGTACTTGATCTCCTTCCATAAACTCTGCATCAAAATTTTTGCTGTTATGATAATGGGACTCAGCCATCCCATAGGATCAAATAACCTCGCAATTGTAGATAGAATTGTACGTAATTCCTGTAATTCGAAATTTAAGCGAAATCGGAATTCATCCTCCATAGTGCTCCAGTATTGGCCTAGAGTGCGAATCGATTAATCAACCTGAACATGCAGCAAGCCTTTTGATTCTCGATGTTCGACAGGTATCTTTTCCAAAAGTTTCTGACAGTTACTAGCCCATTTCCGCAGCTCAAAAGTTCCACTCTGCATCATCTCTATGACTTGCCTTTGAATAGCGTCTGCTTCCTCAACCGTATTAGCTCCTGACAGAATGTCATCCACATACATCTGACTCTTGACCACATTCACCGCTAGGGGAAACCTTTCTTGCTCATATACAGCTAGCTGCTGAATTTTAACGGATCGCTAAATATGGGGCAGAACTCGTACCAAACATCACCGTTGAACATAAATACTCCTCGATGTCTTCGCCTGTATCGGGATTCCATAATATGCGCTGATACATTTTTCCACGAAAATTTGTGAGATTGTACATATTGGCCACATGCACCATACTGCAAAATCTGAGCTCGATAGCTTACAAATTGTTGGAGATATTCAACATTTTGTATTGGGGGGGGCGGAAGGGGGCGTGGCCAAAATTTGAAACAAACTTGATCTGCCTACAGACAATACTAGCTTACATCTAAAATTTGGTTGCTCTAGCTATTTTAGTCTCTGAGATCTAGGTGTTCATACAGACGGACGGACGGACGGACGGACGGACGGACAGACGGACATGGCTATATCGACTCGGCTATTGATGCTGATGAAGAATATATATACTTTATGATATCGGAGATGCTTCTTTCTGCCTGTTACATAAATTTGCACGACTTTAGTATACCCTTTTTACTCTACGAGTAACGGGTATAAAAATGTTTACACTAGTGTGAGAAATTTTGTGAAAAAAATTTGGTCTCATTTTTTTTTACACAAGGCTGATAAAATTTCTCACTCGCGTGGTAGAATCATGCGTGTGAAAAATGTTCGTGTTAGTTTGATGAAAAAACAATTATTTTCTAATGAAAAAAAATGTTATTAACACGTATGAAAATAAAAATTAGTTTCATTCATGTTAATTAAAATGACTGAAAAATATCATTTGAGCATTTTACGAACCCTGATATTGTGACGCTGGGCTTAAAATCTTCGGTTAGTTGCCTTTGGTAGAACTTTCGAGTCTCACTCATGTCGAAAATCACTAAATGGGTAAAATGGTCAAAAGCCGTTTTTTGAACCCTTTTTAAAAAAATTCTTATTTGAAAACGCATAGAATAATTGAAAACTTTTTTTATATATTGTATTACAAAAGTTTCAAAGTAAATAAAAAAAATTTTTTTGCCTCGATACGTGGGCTGTTCAAAAAGTAATGAGACTTCAAAGTTGGTGGTGAAAAAAAAGGTGTCGTCACGGCGGCCACGATTCCGGGTCTCCGGAGCGTCTGAAATGAAAAAAAAACGGGGTTATAATCAGTATAGATGTAATTCTCGGGTGAACCTCACGCTTAATTTTGTGATTTTTTTTGACAAAATGGCGGCCATTCAAAAGAAAAATTTCAATTTCGGGATTTTTTTTTGTTGTTTAGTGTAAAAAAAAAATAGTACAAAATTTTTTAAAATTATGGTCGAGGTTCACCCGAGAATGGTGACAATTCTGCGTCGATTTCACTTTGTTTCATGAAAATCGGTTCAGTTGAACTGGAGATATCATGGCCGCCAGTTCGAAAAACGTGGTTTCGAGATAAACGCGTTTAAAGTTTGAAGTAATTTTTTTGGCAAAAAAGAAAAAAAGTGACAAATTAAAGTACGCAATTAACAAAAGGAGGTAATTCTGCGTCATTAAAGCTTTATATCATCAAAATTGGTTCAGTAGATGTGAAGAAAACTGGCCAGGTAGTCAAAAAAGGGCCTTTGAAAGAAAATCTAAATATTTCAGATATTTTTTACTTACAAATATTAGTCGGCGATGCCAGCTCCATACCGGCCACCTTCCTCTTTTTCGTAGAAACTGCTTTCTGCTGCCCTCTCTGCTCTGCGAGCCGTTCTGCCAGCTTTTGATGATGCCGCAGCTCGAGTCTCTGATCGGTTCAATCTGTCTTCATTGCGAGATAGTGCGTATTCGTATGCGTTTTTGCCAATCGCAATACCCATCAAACCCATAATTTTAAGTATGGGTATAAAACCGTCGTTGAAGAGGCACGTTGCAATGAAATTGGCCACTTCGATGGTGCGTGCGCCTGAGTTGATGTGTTTGGGCGAAAGTGACCAAAGAATAGAATTGTAGGACTCATTGGAATTCGGAGTTTCAGATCCAAGGCATCTTTCAAGCAAATTATCTGCCGACAGCTGCTTTCTGCCATGCGCACCAGCTTGACGCACCGGTGGGGCAATTTTGGTGTTGCGGTTTATCATCGGTGGAGCACTTATGGTAAAAAGTGGCCCAAATTTCCTTTTTCATATCCTCCACAGAGTCAGGATGACGGCGGATCGCAAGGCCATAATATGTGGTCAACTCGGATATTAATTTGTCGGTGAGCTTGCCCGCACCTTTGCCTCCAATGCCCTTATTTTCTTTTTTTATTTTTCGAAGTCGCGTGCCCATTCGCTTCTGCACATGCCCAATGCATTCTTTCTTTTCCACTATATGTAATGTACACTTGATGACATTTACCTCCTCATGCTTCGCGATACCCTTTATAAGCGCAGGGTAGCTTCGACAGGAATAAATGCTCCTCGCACTACAACACGATTAACTATGCAACGTAGTACAATCACGTACACAGGTCACCATCAACCACTCCGATAATATCCGGATAGGTTAGTAGAACCTTTCGCGAGTGAGTCCCTTTTATTAACGTCAGTAATCCCTTCCAGTCCCAGGAATACCGGGTGTTATGGTATCCTTCTCGGAAGAACCTTAATGATCGTAGATAAAACGGACGGAAGTGGGCAGAATGTGTTAGAGAGATTGTCGTTTGGGACTCTATAAATATCAGCTAGCAAAAACAGCCTGAGGGGGGGTTCTTTGACGCCTTCCACTAACATCACCCACGGTACACATAAAAAAAAGAATCCCTTGCCTTATGCAAACTATAAACAGACGAGAATGCTCTAATTGAAGAAGAAAACAAAAGAAGGATAGAACCAGAAAGAAAGAAAGTGAATCAAGCTTACATTTGTTGTGGCTACTAAGATGTTGAGTAGCTCCGCGTCTTTACCCACCCTACCATGATTTTCCAATAGCGAAATGTTGTCTGGAAAATCCCAAAGCCGGTTACACCATTCTATTTAACCTCCCATACCGCAAGGAAAAATTCTAAAAACTCACAGATTCATGACTAAGCCTAATTTATTCCAATTCAAATTAACTTCAGTAAGTATCATTGTTCGCTCTAACAAAATCAAAAAGTTTTATAATAGGAGTACATTTCATGTACTATCTAAGACCAATTTGGGAACTAAATCTAATTATAATATATTTGGAAGATAGTTGTTTGTATATACATTAAACAAAAATATACAGCGCAATAGATGCTTTTGGTTTACCCCGAAAAAATTGCTTTGAACCCATTATCCTCTTTGGGTATTTTTATGTTAAGATAAATGCATATGAGATTAAAAAAAAAATTAATTATGATTAAAGTATTAGTATGTTAAAGAGTGTAAGATTACTTTATCCAAGATAGTTCTCAACAAAAATCGATTATGAGAAATTAATTTAACAAAAATAATCGTTTCGCAGGAGGTGGCACATTCTTGGCCAAATTAAATTAAGCGATATTCAAGAAAAATATAGAATTAATTAAAGAAATTCAACGCGACATCAGCTGATTCTACTTTAACGCGTATCAAAACAAAACAAAAAACTCGAAGAAGCAGCGCAAGCAATGACCAAAGGCTGTGTTTATGTGTTACTGCCATAGGCATGTGACAATCGAACAGCTGTTCGATCTCTTCTTATTTCAGCACAGCACTATGATACTCTTGCGTTGGTTCTCTTTAATATGGTGGAAGAATCAAGAATATATATACAAGTTAATGTGTACACTCACCCATCTGATCCGTCGAAGGCCTCCGAGGTAACTAGATGTATTTCTTGTTGATCCTTAAAGCTGGGATAAGGATTCAATTGACTGTTGCACCATATAGTAGTATGTGTATTTAGATTTAAAAGAAAATTAATTTGAAAGCGTGACTTCAATTAAGCAAGTCGTATGTAAGCCAATTTCGATCTCACACACGCCTGTAGATACTTCTCTTTCGTACAGTTTTACAATTACTTTAAAAAAAATTATATTCCTTGAATCTCGATTTGCATTTACTTGAAATATAAATTAAACGTTAAGACTCGAAGTAAAGAATTATTCAAAATTTTCGAACGCCTCAAAGGAAGCTAAAGGTCTGATAGGACTCAAAATCTGATTCGGCGGTTGCAGCCGCTCTTACTGAGATGACCTGCTTTCTCTTGGAGACACACTTTCACTCGTAGGCAACACTTTCTCTACTCTGGTTTTGGCAGATCAATTGACGTATCCCTCGCAGTCAGCACACTCCAGATCTCGACATTACGATGTTAAGCAGGATCTTCAGCAACTTATGAACTTCACCAAACTGCTTTGACGCCCTCAAGACGATCGCTGGCTGAGATTACGGTGACACGTAACAAGAGGTTTCGAGCTGGCCTCAAACAGAAGGTCTTGTCCCTCAGCAAGGTGACGAATAAGCGCACATAGGCCGCGGGAAATGCTCGAACAGGCACCCAGCTCTAGTCAAGTTTTGGCCAGAGATTTAGGGAAGCGCTCGCGTAGTCACTGTCGCCTGCAATAGACTCCCGCGGAGCCTACAGCCTTTTTGCGTCTCCAGCACCTTCTCTCTTTGCTTATTCGAATCTGTAGGAGGGGCTTTATAAGACTTCTGGAGCTAACAGAGTGAATAGTTCTGGTTTTACCTGACGCCAAGTAGATTTATGGGCTTGCACCCACTATAATATTGGAAGCCGGTACCAAAATGAAACGTCCCAGTTGTGAAAAGTGCCTGTAATCATTTCCCACAGGGAAATAGTTAGACTACGCATTTTCTGACAATTAATTAACACTTCATAACACTTACGCCGAAATAATCCGATTAGCTTGTGTTAGAAAGCTTCTTTGTCCAACCGGAGTAGTTGATTGCTCAAAACCAGGCCGGATGGCAAAGATTTTGCAAGATCTTTATCTTGCTATAAAAATGATAATCGCTTAGTTTTCCACGTCTGACTTCCTCCGGATCTTGCAAGCAAAAGAACGAAGTCAGAAAGCTGGTCTCACTATATAGCGCGTTTGACGTGGCAATTTGCCTATCGATAGTTCGATCGCGGCCTATCGACTCACGTGCAAGCCTGCGCTCTTCATTGGAATTAGCAGCGGGTTTGCGTCCTTGCTAATTACCAGTTACAAATTCAAACAGGTCGTTTCAAATAATCGACTATTTCTTTTGAAATTCCACAGGCAGAAATTGTACATTACAACCGCAAGTTAATTCTAAAATCTTGATAAGGGGAAATAACTTGAAACACCAATTACTGCCTAATATCTTTGGCATGATATGTTCCTTGCAGACGTCCTTGTAAGTCTTCAAGCACATAATAACTATTGCCCAATTTTTCTCGAACTCTCGACTTCAACCATTGTTTGTTGAATTTAGCATTCAATTGCTTTTGAAAACTACTTTGGGAAAAATTTCTCCTATAAACTTCTTGACCTACAACAAACTGGACTTCTCGCGCACGTAAGTTATAGTGCCGAGCATACTGATCATAAGCCTTACCGATATTCTGACGAAGCTCTTTTCGTAACAGCATAAGCTGATCATCTCGCTTCAGAACATTAACTGGTTCGCTCAACAGATTAAGTTTCTTCAACAACTCAAAGTGGGTTCCATGGGTTGCCATATCAAAGCCATATAAGGCGTGATAAGGGGAACAGCCAATGCTTTGGTGAACGGAGTTACGTAACGCGCAGCTTATAGCGTGGATGTGCAAATCCCACTCCCGATGGTCTTCCTTTAAATATGCCCTAATAGCCGCTATGACAGAACGATTGACTCGCTCTGATGCGTTCGACTGAGGTGAGTACAAAGCTGTATATACGTGTTTTATCCCGAGAGACGTTAACCACGCATTTAACTCCACCGCTTTGAACTGCGAGCCATTGTCGCTAACTAAAACTTCGGGAACGCCATATGAAAAGAAGATGTGGTCTTGAAGGTACTGCTTAATAGTGGTTGTCGTAAATTTCTTCAGCGGACAGAGCCAGTGAAATTTAGACAAATGGTCAACTACAATCAATAAGCCGATGTTTCCAAGCTTACTTCTAGGATACGGTCCTAATATGTCGACATAAAGTCTTTGAAAAGGTCGTTCAGAAACTACTGCCCTACCTATGGGTGGTCGAAGTGTGACATTAGGTGCTTTTGTTGTTTTGCACACCTCACAAGCACGAACAAAGTCTCTTACCTGAGAAACCATCCCAGGCCAATAGAAATTTCTACGAATGAGCTCTAAAGTTTTGGCCATGCCTCCGTGAGAAGACACTACCTCGTTGTGAGCTCTTTGTATGACCTCGCAGGTAAGTCCTATAGGAATCCATAGCTTCCACCTCGTGTCGTTTAGTTGATCTATACCGGTATCATGTTCTGTTCTGATATACACGAACCTATCGATGACTTTGATATCAGGATACTGGTTTTCGTTCTCCAGAACTTTGGCCTTCATCTTCTGATAATCAGAGTCTTCGAAGCAGGGAGATTTCAGATCCACTTCGGGTTCTATTGCCTCAATCACTGCTATATCTTCCTCATATCTTCGTGAGAGAGCGTCTGGAACTATATTTTCGCGCCCTCGCCGATGACTAATACTGAATGTGTAGCCTTGAAGTTTCATGGCCCACCTTGCAAGTCTTCCTTTTAAATTGGCTTGCTTCATAAGCCAAACTAAACTCGCGTGATCCGTAATTACTGCGAATTCTTGCATTTCGATGTAACACCGGAATCTCTCAATGCCTTCTAGTGCCGCGAGACATTCACGCTCTGTCACGCTATAATTGCGTTGAGCAGAATTCAGCTTTTTCGACATAAAGGCGACTGGCTTTTCAATTCCTTCATCCGAAAGTTGAATCAGCACTGCCCCAATGCCAACATCGCTAGCATCGCAATGCACATAAAACTTTTTCTCGAAATCAGTGTTTTGTAAGATTGGAGCCGAAGTCAACAGGTCTTTGAGCTTCTCAAAGGCTATCTGAGCCTCATCTGTCCACGAGAACTTCTTCTTTGTCGATAACAGTTCTGTTATTGGGCAGGTTACCTCAGAAAAGTTCTCTATGAACCTACGGTACCAGCCCACTAAGCCTAGAAAAGCTCTAGCTTGCCTTAGTGTGGTCGGTACTGGCCATGATCTAATGGAATAAACTTTTGCTGGGTCGGCTGAAATACCTCCCTGTCCGATAACATAACCAAGGTAGTTGACCTTGGTTACGCAAAATTTACTTTTTGCCAGGCTTAATGTCAAATTGGCTTTGCGAAACTGTTCAGACAGCCTAATCAAAATGGATAAATGGGACTCAAAATCTTCCGAAACCACACAAAGATCATCTAAGTACCCAAAAACACAGTATTTTAGTTCTGCCGGAATTAGCTCGTCCATCAAACGACACATGGTTTGTGGAGCGTTACATAGGCCAAAAGGCATAACTGTGAATTGATAAAGGGGGCGACCCGGTACTGTGAATGCCGTTATCGCCTTAGATTCCTCTGACAAAGGAATTTGCCAAAAAGCATCCTTTAAATCGATCTTTGTGATTATCTTAGCTTTTGGCAATCTAGCAAATATCCCATCAATATTTGGAAGTGGATACGCATCTTTCTTGGTTGCTTCGTTAATCTTACGAGCGTCTAGACATAATCGAGCTTTTCCAGGCTTTACCACAAGCCTCATAGGAGAGCTCTATCCACTATTCGATTTTTCAAAAACACCTAAATCGAGCATTCTATCAATCTCCTTGTACATAATACTTTCAACAGCCGGAGAAACAGGATAAAACCGCTGTTTAATAGGCTTCGTTGATCCTACGTCAATCTCGTGTTGCAACCAGGAGGTTCGGCCAAGACCTTGCTGATCAAAATTGGGAAACAACTTAACCACAGTTTCAAGCCGAGATCGTTGGTTCTCTGTCAGAGGAAATTGATCTTCCAGAGGAGTATCTTGCCCTGCAATCGGGACGGATGACTCCACAGAAGAGATCAGTCCTGGAATTAAGTTGAATTCCTTCCAAAAATCAACTCCTAGGATGACTCTCTTTGTTATTGATGGAATTATGAAAAAACTAATAGGTTTTATGACTCCGTCATATTCTATGTCTGTCAAAATAGTACCTGAAACGGGGTGACTTTTGCCATCCGCTGTTTTTATGCTTGATTGGACTTTCCGATATTGCGGAAATTTCGACCAATCATCTTTGGCTAAACTTGCACCAATACAGCTAACATTAGCTCCGGTATCCAGCAAGCCAAATTCTGAATATCCGTGGAATGATACTGGAGCGTAGAAACGACCATCTGCCGCTTCGTTCAATACTGCTGAAACGAGTAGCTTACGCGTAGACAGCACCGTGCGCCAAAATTGTCGAATGCGAGCTGTTGACCTTTTAGGTGTTTGCCTAACGCTATGGATTTCTTTAGAAAAAATTCTGTTTCGCACCTCTAAGTAATTCTTCCAACGCTCGTGGTATGGACGAATTGGGTATAAGCTGGGAGTGCTGTCTTTATTAGATTTGTCCGTATGGGATACGACTACTTCACTGCTGGCGGTTGCTTTAGGTAGCTGGCGCTCTGACGGACTTGTCAGTGAAGCATGTATATTAATTTTCGGGTTTATTTCGGGGCCACCCGACTGTTGTCGGCGGATGAACCCCTTCGGAAGTTTTCCGAGGTTTTCTTCATGCACCTTATGCATTGGGGCTTATATACGTCCTTCTCCCCGCAACCGTAACAAAATATGTTCCGTTGCTTTAGGCACATTTCCCATGCATGGCCTTCTGCCTCGCAGTTCCAGCAGGTAAAACTTTTGCTGGTCTTTTCAACTGCATCTATTTTTAAATCTTGTTCTTCACCAGATATGTCTGGATGTTCATCCATGACAGCTACGGATCGCCTATGAGCGTACTGGCCAACACTTGTTTTAGTGTTCCGCTTAAAGCTGTCTTCGCTGAACAGCTGTTCGCGTTGCAACACCAATTGCCTTAAATGAGCAACTGAGCGAATATTGACATATAGTAATGCTTCACGCACATCTGAGATCAGGTTTCGTTTTAATTGTTGTACTAGACGATATTCTTCTAAGGGAATAGTCAATCGCGAGACCAGCACCATGATATCGTCATAGAAAGCATCAAACGACTCTCCAGACTTTTGTTTTCTAGCCCTAATGTCTTCTAAAATGAGATCATCATCCTTATTATCGTCATACTGACTTTTAAAAGCTTCACAAAACTCTTCCCAGTCTACGCCAGCGCAATCCTTGCGATATCGCCAATACCATTCCTTGGCTCTTCCTGATAGGACAACATGCAAATTCTTGCACAGCAAGGAAAAGTCGCCATTCAAACTGTCTACTGTAAGTGCGCGAATCCTATACAAGAACTCTTGCACCGTAGGTCCTTTTGGGGAGCCATTAAACGTGATACCCCAACTTTGTATGATCTGAGTAGCTCTTTCGGGTCTTACAGCATGAAGTGAGTTTGTCCTAGCTCTAGATGATGAGTTACCTCCGGGAGATCTATTTTCTGACTGCGGATTCGGTATACCACCATTTGAGGGACTGCCTTGCAAATTTAGGTGAGACAGTCTGTGGTTAATCATTTCTTCCATTCGATCCATTATAAGATTGTAGTCTATGTTAATTTGTGGAGCGGAGTGAGCCGAACCATTAGAAAACTGACGCTGCCTACGAACGTTTTGGCTAAGTGATGGCGGTTGTTTCTGTGGTCGCCCTTTACGATTTGGAATCGGTGCAGCGGCACCCTGCGTATCCGATTGAAGTTCCTCCGGAACACTAGAGTCTTGTAAAAGTCGGTTTTGTTCCCTGTCAGGTTGAGGCTCTTCAGGGTTTTTCGTACTTTGCATTTGTGTTCTGCCCCTGGTATTACGAGTTTTCTTAATTGCTCCTGCATTTGGTGTAGGCATATCCGATTCACCCTGAAAGTCCCTTGGGTGCAAAAGTGTTTTACATACTTGACACTCTTTGGTGGACTCTACATATGTAGCGATACATTTTCGGTGAAATGTATGGTTACACCTTGTGACTACTATATTTTGTGACTCCAGCAAGTCTTGCGAGCAAATTGTGCATTTTGACTCTTGTGGAGTATTACTCTTGCTAAGATCCTCCGTACTGCGTGTAAGAACCATGTTGGTTTCTGACATACTATCTCGAACTCAGAATGTAATTTTAACCTTGTGAGTTAAGTATTCTTTTGATTGTTTGTTTTTCTATATCATATAATAAATTTTCCTTGTTTGGTAATGGGCGGGTTAAACAGAATGTAGTTTGTAAGCTTTCAACTCAGTAAAAATAAGAAAGAAAGGTAGATCTAGATTCACATCAAAGGTTCCTATAAGCGGACGATGTAAAAGTCCCGTGCCCTTACTCGTAATTCCAAGCTTATAGAACATCGATATGAGATTTAAGAATAGTGAAAATGAACGTGATCCTTGAAATCTGGAAGTCTAAACACTCTTATTCAGCGGATGATATTTCGGTCTTTTGCCAAAATTCATAATTCCAGCTGAAATTCAATAGTAAGGAATCCATGAGAAAAAAATTAAGAAAACAAAAAAAACAGATCAATCGAACAGTGGTCGGTATCTTGGTAGTCGCCAAGAATCGATTTCCAACTGCGATATCATTTTTCAAAAAAAAACATGATTTGATTAGCGAAAACAGAAAAGAAAAAAATAGCGCAAATAATTCTAAATAGAAGAAGTTATAGAATTAAATTGCCAGACATTGTTATCCACCACGCTTTTGTAGGAGAGAATTACCAATGTAAATCAAATGAGGGAAAGAGGTCGATCTTTCGGTCCCATGCCAAAAGTCGAAGTTCCGTTTTTCCCATATTACTCATTCACTTTGGCCTCTATAGCCGGCAGAATTCTTCTATAAGATTTTCAAAAATAAGAAAAAGCGGATTCATTAAAGAATTAGAGCAGACGAAAACAAATTGAAAATTTTATCTTCGCTCGCCCCACGTTGGGCGCCATTTTATGTAATGTACACTTGATGACATTTACCTCCTCATGCTTCGCGATACCCTTTATAAGCGCAGGGTAGCTTCGACAGGAATAAATGCTCCTCGCACTACAACACGATTAACTATGCAACGTAGTACAATCACGTACACAGGTCACCATCAACCACTCCGATAATATCCGGATAGGTTAGTAGAACCTTTCGCGAGTGAGTCCCTTTTATTAACGTCAGTAATCCCTTCCAGTCCCAGGAATACCGGGTGTTATGGTATCCTTCTCGGAAGAACCTTAATGATCGTAGATAAAACGGACGGAAGTGGGCAGAATGTGTTAGAGAGATTGTCGTTTGGGACTCTATAAATATCAGCTAGCAAAAACAGCCTGAGGGGGGGTTCTTTGACGCCTTCCACTAACATCACCCACGGTACACATAAAAAAAAAGAATCCCTTGCCTTATGCAAACTATAAACAGACGAGAATGCTCTAATTGAAGAAGAAAACAAAAGAAGGATAGAACCAGAAAGAAAGAAAGTGAATCAAGCTTACATTTGTTGTGGCTACTAAGATGTTGAGTAGCTCCGCGTCTTTACCCACCCTACCATGATTTTCCAATAGCGAAATGTTGTCTGGAAAATCCCAAAGCCGGTTACACCATTCTATTTAACCTCCCATACCGCAAGGAAAAATTCTAAAAACTCACAGATTCATGACTAAGCCTAATTTATTCCAATTCAAATTAACTTCAGTAAGTATCATTGTTCGCTCTAACAAAATCAAAAAGTTTTATAATAGGAGTACATTTCATGTACTATCTAAGACCAATTTGGGAACTAAATCTAATTATAATATATTTGGAAGATAGTTGTTTGTATATACATTAAACAAAAATATGCAGCGCAATAGATGCTTTTGGTTTGCCCCGAAAAAATTGCTTTGAACCCATTATCCTCTTTGGGTATTTTTATGTTAAGATAAATGCATATGAGATTCAAAAAAAAATTAATTATGATTAAAGTATTAGTATGTTAAAGAGTGTAAGATTACTTTATCCAAGATAGTTCTCAAGAAAAATCGATTATGAGAAATTAATTTAACAAAAATAATCGTTTCGCAGGAGGTGGCACATTCTTGGCCAAATTAAATTAAGCGATATTCAAGAAAAATATAGAATTAATTAAAGAAATTCAACGCGACATCAGCTGATTCTACTTTAACGCGTATCAAAACAAAACAAAAAACTCGAAGAAGCAGCGCAAGCAATGACCAAAGGCTGTGTTTATGTGTTACTGCCATAGGCATGTGACAATCGAACAGCTGTTCGATCTCTTCTTATTTCAGCACAGCACTATGATACTCTTGCGTTGGTTCTCTTTAATATGGTGGAAGAATCAAGAATATATATACAAGTTAATGTGTACACTCACCCATCTGATCCGTCGAAGGCCTCCGAGGTAACTAGATGTATTTCTTGTTGATCCTTAAAGCTGGGATAAGGATTCAATTGACTGTTGCACCATATAGTAGTATGTGTATTTAGATTTAAAAGAAAATTAATTTGAAAGCGTGACTTCAATTAAGCAAGTCGTATGTAAGCCAATTTCGATCTCACACACGCCTGTAGATACTTCTCTTTCGTACAGTTTTACAATTACTTTAAAAAAAATTATATTCCTTGAATCTCGATTTGCATTTACTTGAAATATAAATTAAACGTTAAGACTCGAAGTAAAGAATTATTCAAAATTTTCGAACGCCTCAAAGGAAGCTAAAGGTCTGATAGGACTCCAAATCTGATTCGGCGGTTGCAGCCGCTCTTACTGAGATGACCTGCTTTCTCTTGGAGACACACTTTCACTCGTAGGCAACACTTTCTCTACTCTGGTTTTGGCAGATCAATTGACGTATCCCTCGCAGTCAGCACACTCCAGATCTCGAACATTACGATGTTAAGCAGGATCTTCAGCAACTTATGAACTTCACCGAACTGCTTTGACGCCCTCAAGACGATCGCTGGCTGAGATTACGGTGACACGTAACAAGAGGTTTCGAGCTGGCCTCAAACAGAAGGTCTTGTCCCTCAGCAAGGTGACGAATAAGCGCACATAGGCCGCGGGAAATGCTCGAACAGGCACCCAGCTCTAGTCAAGTTTTGGCCAGAGATTTAGGGAAGCGCTCGCGTAGTCACTGTCGCCTGCAATAGACTCCCGCGGAGCCTACAGCCTTTTTGCGTCTCCAGCACCTTCTCTCTTTGCTTATTCGAATCTGTAGGAGGGGCTTTATAAGACTTCTGGAGCTAACAGAGTGAATAGTTCTGGTTTTACCTGACGCCAAGTAGATTTATGGGCTTGCACCCACTATAATATTGGAAGCCGGTACCAAAATGAAACGTCCCAGTTGTGAAAAGTGCCTGTAATCATTTCCCACAGGGAAATAGTTAGACTACGCATTTTCTGACAATCAATTAACACTTCATAACACTTACGCCGAAATAATCCGATTAGCTTGTGTTAGAAAGCTTCTTTGTCCAACCGGAGTAGTTGATTGCTCAAAACCAGGCCGGATGGCAAAGATTTTGCAAGATCTTTATCTTGCTATAAAAATGATAATCGCTTAGTTTTCCACGTCTGACTTCCTCCGGATCTTGCAAGCAAAAGAACGAAGTCAGAAAGCTGGTCTCACTATATAGCGCGTTTGACGTGGCAATTTGCCTATCGATAGTTCGATCGCGGCCTATCGACTCACGTGCAAGCCTGCGCTCTTCATTGGAATTAGCAGCGGGTTTGCGTCCTTGCTAATTACCAGTTACAAATTCAAACAGGTCGTTTCAAATAATCGACTATTTCTTTTGAAATTCCACAGCCAGAAATTGTACATTACATATAGGGTCACCGTCATAGGGGTCGACATCTAATACACCGATATACTTTACATATTTTATGCCGTGTGTTTCAACCGACCTGGAGAACATCTCTATTACAGCGTCCACCTCCATTTTCCCAGAACTTCCTTCATGGTTTATGGTGCATTCTTCGTCATGAGTATCAAGCCAAATTTGGTAAGCCTCTGGCTCTTCTTCCTTCTTGGCTTCCCAATATTTGCAGCTGGTACACAGACGAGATTTTACGACAGTGTCAACAATTTTTTTGGTATGCTTGGCAATCAAAGTTGTGACACCATAAAGGGAAGCAAAGCCACGCTTCTTCCAAGTCCCATCCCCCGACACAGTAAATAAAGTGGGATCGCACTATGGATTCGCTTCGATCATGGCCTCTTTTTCTTCTCCAATAGCTTTT
The DNA here is from genome assembly GCA_035044965.1 of Lordiphosa andalusiaca. NCBI lineage: Eukaryota > Metazoa > Arthropoda > Insecta > Diptera > Drosophilidae > Lordiphosa > Lordiphosa andalusiaca. The sequence continues at coordinate 128,276 of JAWNNM010000694.1, forward strand.
GAAATGACATGTTCGTACATGGCTTTTCCAGCAACGTACAAATTTTCTAGGGTGGTATAGTACAGATTGTTGGAGAAACTTTGTGCGAGGTCCATGAGGCCACAAAACATGGTTATACCTTTTGGCCCAATCCCTAAAAGCCGCATGGCAACAACCAAGCGTCGATTAATTTCATATGATTTTCCGATCATAGGTGACAAAGGAATATATGTTGTGCGTGGGCAGGCGCAGTTCAAAGCGATTTTAAATCCAACTCCATTTGGTGAGGCTTCTGAGAACTCAATTTTTTGCTTGCATGAGGTAAACACATGGTAAACACATAACAGAACTCGAGAATGCAATACTTCAAATTGTTTTTGATTGATACTTCGTCGTCTTCGTTATTCTTGAATTTCTTGGCCGATGTACTGGTATATTCAGAATCCTCTGGTCTAAGATGCTGATTTCCACTAAAACCGCGTTTTTTTAGCACGATTCTGACGCTAACTTGGGCATTTTTTTTTCTTTATTACTTTTCCGATCCATTTTACAAAAATCACAATAAATTTATGAAAAATTTACTTTTATGTTCACTGAAGTGCACGCGTCTGTTGCTCAACTCGATACAAACTGAACTAAATGATGCTTTCAGTTGAACACCTAGACTCAAAAAATGTTTCAACCCCTAAAATAAGCAGAAATGTGTATTCGTATGTTTGTATGAATATGTGTGCAAACACGTTTTTACCTAACAATAAACATTTTCAACCGAATTCGGTGGTTACTTTATGCCGCTTCGTTCGAAAATGAGGCGAAAAAAAAATAGCTCATTTTGACGAAGACCTTCCTTCACAAAAAAGGCTGTATCTTCTAAAGTATTTCGAATTTCTAAAAATCCTTTTAGGGGCATATTCACAACTACCCAAGCTATAAATAAATGCAAAAAAAGTTCCTCAATGAGAAGACCCATTTGACCCATTTTACCATTTGAACCACGTCAAGATGCGTTTTGCAAAAAACTAATTTTTATAACCAGATGCAATCGTTTCTGCTTGGAGCACATTATCAGAAAGCCTTTATTATGACGATGAGTTGGAGCGTCTCAAAGTGCATGCATAATGGATTGACATTAAGGTTGACGACTTAAGTCTATTCTTGAACGGTATGTCAATACAGAAGAAGAGGGTGACTTTTGATCAAATTGGAGAGAGCGATTTTTCGGAAAAGTGGATTCGAGTATTTACTGGATTGAATTTAGAAAATATTCCAGACATGTCGAAATCACTTGGCAATTGTTCGACGCATAATTCAGTCCAAGCGATTGTTACATTTCTATTTAAGATCCGAACAGAGTTCTTGCATCCATATCGGATCTCGATTATGTAATTAATTCGCTTAAAAAGCATGTTCTTCCTAAATGTTTCGGGTTCAATGCAATTGCAAGGAAATAATTGATTGAATATCATATTGGATTAATGGCCAGCAAATTATTTGCTCTATCTGGCAGGATGGCTTCGATTTTTAAAGGAACATATGTCCATCACGAAAAAGTTCAAGCAAACGAGTACCAGCTCAATGTCATATTGTGGAGAAAAAAAAACACTTTGTAAGACGTTTACAATTGTAACTATAAATGGATATATTCTGCAAAAATAAATACTTAAGTCGTGCAAATGTATGTAACAGACGGAAAGAAGGATCTCCGACCCCATAACGGATATATTTTCTTGATCAGCATCAACAGCCTAGTTGTTCCAAATTTTGTCCACGGCCAATATCTACAATCCCACAAATTTTCATCAAGATCGGATAATAAATGGCAGAGTTATACAAGCTATAAAAATCGTTGCATACTTATCTGATCTTCATGCGCTGTTTGCTTGCATAATGCTGAAATATTCAAATAAATGTTAATTCTCAGTTTATTATCATAAGAATGGTTATTAAACACTAATTCCCCTGAGTGACGTGATAAGAAATACTTATATTGAAAATCGATCTCAGATCGGAAAAAATATATAATATTAAAAATATGCAATAATTTACAAACATATTTTTTATTCAAAAACGTATTTTAAATCAATTACACAGTTCAACAAATATTGGGTCATCGCTGACACTCTCTTGATACTGTTCGACAGAGGGTTTCAAACTGAATACAAGTCAGTTTTCAGTATATTTCTAGCACGTCAAATTTTTGAGTTATTAATGGTCAAAGTTGTTAAAAGTGCCTAAAATGGCACTTTTCAAAAATTTACTAAAAGCCATTTTAAACGGAATAATGCGCTTTAAAATTAAGATGCATAGGGGTGGTCTATACTCTATGGAAGGCAATAAACCAAATTACTGGTTGATTGGCAAGAAACCGTAAAAAAATTCAAAAAGAAGATGTACTTTTTATATGTTTCGAGCAAACGAACGACCTTGATTTTGTGTCAGTAGGCTATATTTAAAATCAGTATCTAATTGATTTAAAATGAATCATAATGCCTCGAGAGTGCTTAAGCTCGCCGGACTTCTTCTGCTATTGTTGTGCAAGATACACCCCAAAGCCACAGAGAATGACAATTTCAATTTCATTCGAGTGCCAGCGATGACCCAATAATTCTGTGCTCAACATTTTCTGATTTTTTAGCAAACCTGTTTCAAAATATAAATTTGACCAACAAAATAAAATGATAAATGCCAATAAGATGCAGCTGAATGCAGCGCTGCTACTGCGCCGCAGCAGAGAACAGTCTTTTGATCATAACTCGACATAACTGTACCTACGGTAGAGAGTATAAAAAACGTGTATGATTCTGAAATGGCTAAAAGATTTGCCATCAAATCAAATTTGCATGCAAAAAAATTTGTATGTACATTACCATCCATTTAAATAAAATATTAATTTTAAATAAATAAAAAAAAGTTCATTTTCTTAAATAAGGTAGTTTGCGATCGAAAGTCGCAACTGAATTAAGGTTATTAAGATAATTCAATTAGAATTAAGGTTAAGCAGTTCTAAAATAAAATATTGCCTTTAATTCAACTTTTAAGGCATTTCGTCACCTAAACGGTCAGATTTAGAAAAAAGTCATATCTCCTACAGTTTTAAAGATAGGTGGGTTGTTCCTTGGGTTGTTCGCAGAAGCAGCGCTGCTTTCAGCTGCAACTGCAGCATCAAAATATATGCTGAGCATATAATTTTGTGGTACAGAGCATGCTGTAGTCGGGCTTCAGTCACCAGCTTCATGCAACTCCGAACTTTACTCCGAAAACAAAATCTCCGACGTTTCAGGAACACTGACATTTGGCTTGGAAATACTTAATTATTTTGATTTGATTGATTTATTGATACTCATAGTAGCGCTACAGGTTTGCTAACCTATTTAAGGGCACTAATCACAATGGATAATGTTCAATAATTGAAATAGTATTAAACTTAAAATTACTGATTATTATAAACAAACAAAAAAATTACGCTGATCTTAGCGAGATCTTTAAGATTAAATTACTTGCACAGAGTTAATTTGTCGAGGAAAATGCAGCACTTGTTTTTAACTAATTTACAGGACATTTGTATTGGAAACTAACAAGTTTTTCTCACTAATATGGCGTTTATACTACAGCTGCGTACACGTTCGCGTGCAATTTTCGAAGAACGCGCGTTGAACTCCATATAAAAAACAATCAGTTGATGGCCGAAGGGGAGGTGAGCGGGCAGGAAAAAAAGTCGCGTTCACTTTGAACGTGGGTACTACCAACTCGTTTTTCCATACTTAACCGAGTATCGAGTATGAGTATCGATAAGTATCTTTATAGATAGGACAGTTTGATAACAAAATCAGCTGGTACAACTCAAGCCGGCAATAGAAGATCAGCTCATTTAAATATTGTTGATTTATTTATATAACAATTTACCGCTTGTACAGGCACCCGAAAAAATTGACTAGACCCCAGAGTCGGCCTTCAATCTTCTTAGCTTATGAGAGGAGACGGACATGACTCGGCTGTTGATGCTGATCAAGAATATATATACTTTATAAAGTCGAGGTTGCTTCCCTCTGGCTTTTACATACTTTTGCACAAGCTTATAATACCCCATGTACCTTCGGTACACAGTATTAAAAATGTTTCTAATTTCAACAAACATAATTTTGAGTCAGAAGCCGTTCGGCTTAGAATTGAATGCAAATGGCTTGTGCGGCCTTTAAACTTTTTTAATGATGTACATTTTGTTATATCTCGTGCTCATCTTGCTCACTGATCTAAAATAAAATTTAATGACTTTCATTTACAAGAAATATACAATTATTTTTTATGCTTTAGAGCGCAACTGACAGTTATATTTACTTTCTGCATTTTTTGCGCAACTGGCAATTTAGCTATTCATTTAAAAACTAGAAAGTGTGAAGACTCTACTAAAGAATCTTGCACACACAAACTCGTAGGCAGTTATTTAAAGCTATTTGCTGAGTATAGAAGCTCGCAAAGAGTTTAAAGAAGAATTTACCTAACACAATACAATGGTGTATATTTCAGTTATGTGTCGTTTAAGTTTAATTATGTGCTTTTGGCAAGTAATTGCTGACAGTTCCAACGTCGACACTAATTTCAACGACTTACAGAATGTTGGAAATATGCCAATGAAGATGTTTTTGATTCAAAACAATCCTTATATTGAACATGAAGAGACAATTGACTGGTCAACTTTTATGCAAACGATGGCGTATCATAGGTTAGTATAGTTTTAGCGGTATAAGTTCTAATTTAAAAGGAAACTAACAAACTTACTAGAAACACAATAACGACCTTTATGCTATGTAAACCTGCAGTTTTAGCCGGATCGAGGTCTTATTATGCTTTCGCAAAACTTTAAAAAGACATACAACACCACAAAGGAGGTTGTCAGTTCACACAGCTGTTTCAAGAAGAAATACTGTCTCTCATGAGCGATCATGAGCGACCAATTGTCAGTACACCAGCAGTCTCGTCATGCCTGCTATTTACAGTGGTCGGAGTCCCAAGTTGTTTGCCAAAAAGTCCAAAATTAAAGATACGGGACTGAAATATTGCACTTTTATTTGACTGCACAAATGTACATTTCGAATAAAATGATGTCTTGATTGGACCACAGCTTCACCTACCTGTCATACAAATCCATCAACCTCACAAAAGAACTATTTTTTTTTAACAGTTTTTGAAATAAATTTTAAATATGATAGATACTTATTATTTTATTTCAATTATAAAATATATTATCGATCATCAAATTCATAATCTTCTTCTTCAGGAAAGTTGAAATTGCAGTCGATTCCAAAATTGCATGTGAAAGTGATATCTTTTTCTTCTTTCTTCTATTATTAATTAAAACACTTCATACAAGCGGATCTGATGTATCCAAGGCTCTGTGAAAAAGGCAATAACAGCTAGGGTATATATCGAAGCTCTTTTGAATGAACATTGCTTAAATGCAGTTATACTGACTTTTGGTCCTCTAAGGTCTCACCGTAACTAGTGCGAAAGATACACTCTAGAGACCTGCACGAGTGATAACACGATGTCGGAATCATGAGTAAAAATACTAATTTTTACGATTACAGTTACTTTTTTTGTAGCAGGTAATAATTTTCATAATTACGAGTAGTAATCGGCGTCGTGGCACCGTACGACTATAATCGTGGCATCGTGAGAAACTAATCTAACATAATATGAACAGTTAAAAACAATCTGTCGATAAAGCTTTATGACAGTGCAGTATGTTCGACCACTTACTCGAACTATACGAAGAAGTCGCTATTGTTATACTCTGTACCGTAGGTATACAGAAAAAACGTCATATCTCCCACTGTTTTAAAGATAGATGGTTCGTTCCTTCTGGTCATATTTAGAAATCAGTAACTTATCGATCCGCCAAAAAGAAGAGAAAAAGTCGGTCAAGCCCGACTATACCTACGAAATTGCCAAATTGAAAATTATCTTGATCTGCCTGCAGACATAAGAAGCATATGTCCCATATATGTCAAACATCTACCTCTAACCATTTCTGAGATCTGTGCGTTCATACGGACAGACAGACGGACAGAAGGACATGACTCGGCTGTTGATGCTAATCAAGAATATATATTTTTTATAGGGTCGGAGATGATTCCTGTTACATGCTTTTGCACAGACTTATAATACTCTGTGTACCTACGATACAGAGTATAAAAATTGTTTATAAGCCCAGAATTATAAACTAACAAAATGTAGTTAAGCAAACAACAACAATTTAAAAAATATAAAATTAAATGCTTTACTAAAAATCAGTGAAAGCGATCTCGGTAGCAGGTGCATGCCATTCGGCCTGCCTGCCTGTCTACTGGTGGATTGGTGGAAATTTGGCAACAATGCCCTTAGGCTAGAGATACACACACAGAAAAATGGCTTGTCTAAGTTTTAGAAATGTGCTTTCTTAAATTTAGTGCGTCTTACTAAATTCGCCCTATTTTAAGACACCGTGCAATGTATTTTTTTCTATATTCAAGGAGGACAGAAGAGGAAGGAGACTGCCATACTGAGAAGCGTGTAAACCCTTTATACATTATTTTTATGGGATATTTTCTTTCTGTTGGATCACTACTAGTAATCATTATTTTATTTATAACTTTTACCTTGCCTGGGACTCGAACTCGGGACCTCAGGGAAACTTCAACACGAAAGGCATCTTTGTCGCACTCGACTGCCAAGCTCGCGAGTGGGGACAGTAAATAACGCAGTCAAATGCTAAGCACTCAGCTGCCTCTTTTATATTCCGAAAGCAGTGAATTCGAACTTGAGAATTACATGCGGTGTCTTTTTATATTTTTCTATTCTTTAGGGCAATTTCCTAGACTTTTTATACTCTGTACGTAACACGGACAGACGGACATGACTATATCGACTCGGCTGTTGATGCTGATCAAGAATATATATACTTAATGGGGTAGGAGATGCTTCCTTCTGGATGTTACATACTTTTGCACAAACTTATAATACTCTATGTACCTTTGGTACACAGTATAAAAATTACACAGGGGAACAAAATTACACTTTTTCTATTCTGGTTCAGTTTTGTCCACTAATTAGAAAACTGGTCTCGGTTTGGCTCCGTCAGCTTTTGTTTTAAAGATATAGCGCAAAATGTGTTTTGCACGTTTTTTTGCTTTAAAAAAAATTATGGAGGTCACATGGAGCAAACAAAATTTCTGGGTTTATTAGTTTTATTTGACAGAGCACATATCAATGCAGCCCAAAAAAAATCAAGTGAGCAGCATCAGCAAGCCCGAAGGTGCCCAAATTGGCGTTTGAAGAACGTCATTCCTTAGAATATAGCAAATTTTTCAAATTTGATCGTCATGTACAAGCCAGAGCGGTGGTCGAAATTTTATTTCAACAGCTTTAGCATATAGCCCAAATACCCTTCTATTTTCATGAATTTCGTTGCATTTATATCAGCTTGATGGACAAAGCAACAAGCACTAATCCCGAAAAAATGAATTAAAATTTATGGCAGGCCAACTAGATTCATACACGAAATGTTTATGGGATATATTATATTAAAAGACTACGTGATCTAACATAGACCTTACATTTAAAGGCAATCAAATTTACAATAATAACATTGAGGCACTACTAGATTCCAATAATTTCAGCTAAATTCATTGTTTGCTTAGGTTAGGTTGGGTAGTTTCGGCTGATCCAAGATGGGACCGGATGATTATTTGGGTCCGTTTGACTTACAAATCCAGGAGGATCTTTGACGTTTTGGCGTAAGCCAATAATTGTTTTGGGCGCCTCTTGGCCGCTTCTTCCAAAGAAGCGAACGGTATGGTGTGCAGAATTTTTAATCTTGTCGTGGCAATTTCTGGGCAGCTGCAAATGAGATGTTCTAGGGTTTCTGCGACTCCAGGTTCCATGCATTTCCTGCAGGTGTCCTCTGTAGTAATGCCTAGCTTTACCGCATGAGCGGCTGCTAGGCAGTGTCTCCTACCTTACCTCTGCTTCTTTCTCTGCTTTCTCCTCCATCTTGCTGTTTAGCGTCTGTATGGAGATGCGTATGTTTAGTGTTTCTTCTTGGCCTAGTACGACTTCGGCATTTGCAAGACTGTCTGTCATCTCGTCAATGCCCATCGATGGAATCCAGTAGATTTGCACCTTTCTGGAGATGCTGAGGGAATCTAGTGCTTCCCTGCTGGCCAGGACATTTGTGGAGTTGTTGGAGTGTCCCTGCATTGCCTTGATTGCCGCTTGGCTGTCCACGTAGATATTTATTTGGTTGTTTGGAGCGTAAATTTCTGCCAACTCCGCTGCTTTCCTTATTGCGAAGACTTTCGCCTGGAATATGGTGCATTGGTTTGACAGTTTGTATGAGAGCGTTATTTCTGGCTCTGCACAGTATAGCGACTCCTGGGTACATCTTTGAGACGTATGTAAAGAAGTGCGTTGCTTCTTAGGCCAGTCCTGTATGAGTCTAATGGTCCCAATATTGCTGATGTGCCTATTGAGTTGATTTTTGGGATAATGTAGTCCGTGCTACTATTGTTCTCTCTACCAACCATGCTGTGTCCATAGCTTTGTAGAGCCATGGTGCCTGCCAAGTCAGCAGTGGTGGTCATTTGACCGAAATTGTTTTTCATAAATAAATGACATGAATCAACCTGTCCAATAAATGTTCAAACTTTGAAGAACAAGGCGAACGGCTTCATCAAGATATTCGAACTATTGAGGAACGTTAGCAGGGTCACTGGGATACTCACATGATGGCGGAGTATTGTTGGAGCATTAAAAACAGCCCTTGTAAACCAAGTCAATCAAGAAAATCTTACAAAAGAAAATTTTTTAGGACGTAGTGTTGGTTTCTGAATGATTTTCTTATATATAAATAAATGTTTCTTTAAAATCGCGTTTTCAATTAAATCTCTAAGACTGAGCTGAACGGGAGCGAACCCTCTTTTGAATTTAGTTGAAATTATTGGAATCTAGTAGTGCCTTAATGTTATTATTGTACATTTCATTGACTGTAAATGTAAGGTCTATGTCAGATCACGTAGTCTTTTAATATATCCCATAAACATTTCGTGGATGAATCCAGTTGGCCTGCCATAAATTTTAATTCATTTTTTCGGGATTAATGCTTGTTGCTTTGTCCATCAAGCTGATATAAATGCAACGAAATTCATGAAAATAGAAGGGTATTTGGGCTATATGCTAAAGCTGTTGAAATAAAAATTCGACCACCGCTCTGGCTTGTACATGACGATCAAATTTGTAAAAATTTGCTATAATCTAAGGAATGACTCTCTTCAAACACCAATTTGTTCACCTTCGGGCTTGCTGATGCTGCTCGTTTAATTTTTTTTGGGCTGCATTGATATGTGCTCTGTCAAATAAGACTAATAAACCCAGAAAATTTGTTTGCTCCATGTGACCTCCATAATTTTTTTAAAGCAAAAAAACGTGCAAAACACATTTTGCGCTATATTTTTAAAACAAAAGCTGATGGAGCCAAATCGAGACCAGTTTTGTAATTAGTGGACAAAACTGAACCAGAATTTTTCATCAAAGTTCATGCCACAAAATTGCTGTTCCCCTGTGTTATTTATGGTGCATTTCTAAAAACTAGAAAATACATTTTTTGAGTGTAGTAGAAACTCTTACAAGTATCTTTGAGACATGGCGGATAGCTTGAAGAGTGTTCCATACGCTCGTCGGTCGGTGAAAAGCTTCGTGTAAGTACGGAATAGCCGTCGGTTCAAATAAATGGAATAAATCGATTTTCGTGCATACCTATCGGAGTTTTAAGACATTCCTATTCTCATCTTAATATGTTTCATATACGTACCTAAATTTATATATACCCACTCTTACATTCATACATACCCGAAGCATTCGCTTACTTCATTGAAGTTTTCTTCGTTTGTTTTGCACCTTTTTATATTTTCAATGGAAACAGGGGGATCATGAAGTTGTGCGAATGTATGTAACAGGGAGAAGGAAACATTCCGACCCCATGAACAGCCGAGTCGATATAGCCATGTCCGTCTGTCCGTCTATCTGTCTGTATGAACTCGTCGATCTCAGAGACAATAAGAGATAGAGCCCCAAGCTAGGCCTAATATCTATCTATTCTGAAAAGAACAATCAGATCGGTCAAAAATCATCGGAGTTATAAGCGAAACAGTTAAGCTGATAAGAGCACCCCCTACAGCACAGTCGAGTCAAGTCTGTCTATCCGTCTGTCTGTCCGTATGAACGCATAGATCTCAGAGATGGTAAGAGATAGAGGTTTGACATGTATGGAACATATGCTTCTTATGTCTGCAGTCAAATCAAGTTTATTTTAAATTTTGGCCACGCCGACTCGTTCTATCTCTCACAGTTTCAAAAATAGATGGTTCGTTCCTTCTGTACATATTTAGTAATAATGATAACTTATCGATCAGAATGGTGAAGATCGGATAAACGGTTGTCGATTTATGATCAAAAAACTGTTCGCTGCTGCAGCGCAGTAGCAGCGCTGCTTTCAGCTTAGCAGCAGCGTATAATATATAATGAGCGTATAATTTCGTTGGTACAGAGTATGTTATGGTCGGGCTTGACCGAGTTTCTTTCTTGTTTCTTTATGAAAATTAAAATTAAACTTGATCTGGCTGCAGGTATAAGTTGATAATGTCTCATTCATTTCGATGATATATCTCTTACCATCTCCAATCTCCATTGTTCATACGGAAGGGAGGTACAAACAAACAGACAAGCAGAAGGGTATGCCTATATTGACTCGGCTGTGATCGACGCTGATCAAGAATAAATTTACTTAATGGGGTCGGAGATGCTTTCTTCTGGTTGGTACATACTAATTAATAAATTCTGTGTACCTTTGGTGCAGAGTAAAACTGTCCTTTAAGGAACAAAATTATAGCAATTCACTTTCTATGGGAGAATGATGGGCATTAAATTAGCCAGCAATTAAAGCGGAGCATCCAAAAACCTATACAACGATACCAGAATTAATTTGTTTAGGTCTTACCAGTTTCTCCCGCCATAAGTCACCGACTTCCCGATCATAAAATATTGTCGGAATTGAAATCGGAGCACCCAAAAGCAGGGATAGTAAAAAATGCTTATTTTTAAATTTTCCAGTATGTACAAAACTTAAAAAAAATAATATAGGTTTTCGAACACAGCTGTTCAATTTTTGAAGTCATATCTCGCAGACCTGAGACAATCGGTAGTCACACGTAAATAATCTTCATCCTTTTGGTCTGTAAAACGCGGTGTCCCGCAGGGATCGGTTCTTGGACCTCTCCTATTCTCAATATATAATATGTCAATGACCTACCAAATGTATTGTCGAAATGTAATGTCCATGTGTAAGCCGATATATATATAATATGTTAGTGGACACTTGTGTAAGATTTATGAATGTATCCAAGTGTGTAATAGTGAATAAGCTAAAACTAGTGATTGGGCAGAAAAGAATGGACTAAGACATTTAATAATACAGCGCGTTATACATACAACCGAAAACGGACAGAATATCCGATGTTTCAATATATATATTTAACTTACCCCTGCAGTCTTGGATGGAAGTAAGAAGTTTATTTTTTCTACATAAGATAGTTTGGACCAATGAACCTTTATACCTGTTCCAGAGACTCAATTTAAGTGTGTCAAGAAGAACAAATAATATCGTATGTCAAAAGATCAGACTTTAATTATCAGAAAAACATTTTTTCATATATGGGACATTCCATATAACCTCAGCCACCCCAACTTTTTAATGGCTATTATATTGAGATACTATAGATAGATGAAAAAACCCCAAAATGTTGTTCCCCTACCGTCAATAGTTCTCCAGATAATCCGGAAATCACATAAAACGTTTAAAAATTCATAACTTTTGAACGGTGTAACGAATTTGATCGAATCAAAAACCTCTTTTGGTGAACTTTTCGGAAAAAATATAAATCAACTCTTAAAGTTAACAGAACGAATTTGGCAGCACATAGAAGCCCTTGAAAATAAAAGTAACTATGCCTGCTATGATGAACAAAAAATCATTGAAGCTAAGTCTATTTGTATGATCTTTAAACCATAAATTTCGTACTTAAGTGCCAACCACTTCTTTACTCTTCAACGGATTTAAGTAAAATACGTGGCATTAGAATTGTAATGGATGTTTCTATGATGATCAAAAATTAATTTTGGAGAATTTTTTCATGGAGAAAATCGCGATAGAAATCTAGCTTTTTTTTATAGTTTATAAAGATAAATTTAAAGAAAAGTTGCCGATTAGCACCTTAATAGCCGTAAAGTTTACCAACGGATTAAAATGTGATGGTTGAATGAATAATAGGGCATTCAATTCTCTGTCAAGTGTATCTGACCATTTTAAATTCTACTAGCTAAAACTGAAGATATACACATTTTTAGAGAGGTATTTTTTTTACAATGAAAATCTAGCTTTATTCGATGTCTCGAAAACGGCCCCGCCAAAAAATTACTGGACTTGATTTTTGGAATCAGCGGAAGGTTTCACATATGAAATTTCTGCCAAATGTCCGGGATCGCGAAATTTTTATTAATTTGTAAGCTAGTGCTATTAATGTTAATTACATATGGATATCTTAGTTGCCATGTATGTATGAATGTTTAGACTTTAGATAGTTTTTAAGTAGGGATTATAAATGATCCATTACTAAATTTATCATATTTTGTGACTAGCGCTTTAAATTAAAAGTATAATGTACTTGTAGCGTTAGGATGTCCAGACAATAAAGAAAGATAATATTTATAGTAATAAAATACAATTCTATTTCGCCAATTTAACCGCAATGATTTTTATTTCTTCATTTTTGTTTTATTGTTCTAAGGTTAATTATTATTTTAAAGTACCCTATGTACCCTAAGTACCCTAACGTTCGCTGTGGCGGCGGCAGCTATGGTGGCGTTGCCGTCGACTTAAGCGGCGGCTGCGTTGTTGACATTGTAGTTGAGTTGGCACTTAGATATTTATTGCAATATTTGTTGTTGCTTGTGCTGACTTTGTAGTTTTGTTGATATTAAAATCTTCCTTATTAGGCTAGTTTAGGTAGTTCCGGCTGACCAGATGGGGTCACACATAGACCTTAATGTCCTTAATGAGGCCGGGTGTTTATTTGGGTACGTTTGACTAGATATCCAGGAGGATTTTTGACTTTTTTGCGAATGCCAATTATTGTTTTGGGGGCCTCTTGGCCGCTTCATCCAAAAAATCTTGGCAATTGCTAGGCCGTGTCCCTTTAGTATGCCAATGAGCAGTCTACAGTATCTTTGGAGCTGTAGCAAATAGTTTGTGAGTTTTTTGTCTTGCACATAATTTTAGAGATTCTGCATCAGCTGGTGTTTTCCCACCTTACCTCTGCTTCTTTCATTGCTTTCTCCTCCATCTTGCTGTTTAGCGTCTGTATGGAGATACGTATGTTTAGTGTTTCTTCTTGGCCTAGTACAACTCCGGCATTTGCAAGACTGTCTGCCATCTCGTTTCCATCGATGCCCCGGGAGCTGGGAATCCAGTAGATTTGTACTTTCTGGAGATGCTGAGGGAATCTAGTGCTTCCTTGCTTGTATGCTTATATGGTGCAGTGGTTTGGCAGTTTGTATGAGAGCTGTATTTCCGGCTCTGCACAGTATTCACGGGCTCCGAGGTTCATCTTTGAGCCGTCTGTAAAGAGGTGTATCTCTTAGAAAAGAAATTGAGGCCCGTCTTTCCCGCATTGACACTAAGTCCGGCTTCTGTGGTCCATTTTAGTATCTCTTTGAGTATAGAGTCCATGATTGAACTGAGAGGTCGATGGACATTTTCCCACGATAATAATCATTATGTCGTCGGCATATGCGGTTGTCTTGGGTGTTTTCCTGCGGAATTTCGTGAGCAGTTCGTTTATCTTTGAGCCATCTGTAAAGAGGTGTATCTCTTAGAAAAGAAATTGAGGCCCGTCTTTCCCGCATTGACACTAAGTCCGGCTTCTGTGGTCCATTTTAGTATCTCTTTGAGTATAGAGTCCATGATTGAACTGAGAGGTCGATGGACATTTTCCCACGATAATAATCATTATGTCGTCGGCATATGCGGTTATCTTGGGTGCTTTCCTGCGGAATTTCGTGAGCAGTTCGTTAACCACAAGGTTCCATAGAAGGGGTGACAGCACTCCGCCTTGAGGCGTGCCACCGTGTGCCTCCTTCGGCACGGTTGTGGTACCCGCCTCGGCTTGTACTCTTCTGCAGCTTAGCAGGTTGTATATCCACGAGTTTAAAGCCTTGTGTATAGATACAACTCTTAGGCTGCCAATTACCGCCTCCGTGGAGACGTTGTTGAATGCACCAGATATATCGAGAAATGCTCCCAAGGCATACCCTTAATGGTACAGTGCTTTCTCGATGGGAGTGTAGCGCTCTTTCCACCGATTTCCTTTTCGTGTATGCGTGTTGGTTGTTCTCAAAGGTCAGGTTCATGTCTTCTCTTATGTGGTTTTTATTATTTATTAATCTTTTATCTATTATGCTAACGCTACGCACCAGATATATCGAGAAATGCTCCCAAGGCATACCCTTAATGGTACAGTGCTTTCTCGATGGGAGTGTAGCGCTCTTTCCACCGATTTACCTTTCGTGAAGGCGTGTTGGTTGTTCTCCAAGGTCAGGTTCATGTCTTCTCTTATGTGGTTTTTATTATTTATTAATCTTTTATCTATTATGCTAGCGCTACAAGTCAGTGGGAGACTTATAAATTATCACGATAGTCACAAGTGCAAAAATAACACTAAGAAAGAAAAGAAATCAATTTTTAAATAAAGATTATACAAATTAGCTTAAAGTCTATAATACTAAGCTAGAAGTCTATTCAGTCTATCAAAAGGAACAGTATTCCTATGATTCATAAAACAATTACAAAATATTAGACTTTAATAAATTTAAAACATACAATATAAAGGGAAAACAATATATTATATAACGATTTGATACCTAACTCTTTCCATTTTAGACGTCTACTAGATTTGCTAGTGTGCTATTAATTGTAATTTAAACCAGAGCTGCAAACCCATACTTTTTTTTGGATCTCCGGAACGCTGGTTCGAACCAAAATTCACCAATGGTTAGGGTTCAAAAATTTCAGGTTCGTGGTTTTTGCAAGAAGGTTGTGGTTCGAACCTTGGTTCAGTCCATGCTGTACACAATATTAATATTAAAACAAAGCAATTATTTATAAGATACTAAACATTACTAAATTTTAGAAGTTAATTTAATTCCAAACTACTTAAATAAAGAAATCGGGTTGTTATTGGGTCGAAAACGGTTTGTGAAACACATTGATATATTGATTACTAGAAATATAAGTTACCATGAAGTGAATACCGTTTCGTAGTTTTTGTAGGAAAATATTTCGCATGAGAATCATTGAAAAAGCTTTGGAGTCAAGGATCATATAAAACACAGGCTGCTATAGATGAGGATATTGTAAGTAACTCTGAAGCTATTCGAGGATTTTTAAAATTTACTTTGCTGCCCATTTTAAGACTCAGTCGATCAAAACTAACCTAATAACAGATAGAATCGCTAAACAGAAGGTCAAATTTTGTGATGTCCACCATTTTTGTTGAACCGAACCGATATTTTAGGTTCGGAACAGGTTTGGGTTCAGCTTTACATTCTAAAGAGGTTTGGTTCAAGGTTCGGTTCACAGTAAAATACAATTCGGAGTTCCGGGATCGAACCGGTTTGGTTCAAAACCGGTTTGCAGCCCTGATTTAAACTTCGTGTCATTCGCTATGGATTTTAAATTATGAGGGAGATTATTCCAGCTGCGAACAGCATAAATGATAAAGTGTCTTTCAGAACTAGCTAGCTTGTATCTACACAGAGAAAAAAATCCGTTCTAAATGTACCAAAATCATAACATTTTGGTCATGAAAGTCAGCTAAGCCCGCTTTTTCGAAATTCGTGAACATTTGTTCACGATATGCACATCTGAACATTTTGTTCTCACTCATGATCGATTTGGTCTTGTTTTCAAGAACATTTTGATTTCGCTTCATGAACAGTTCGGGCTTGCTTAAAAAAAAAAAAAATTGATGGAGGCGGTGCGCACAGGCGTCCCCCGCACACGCAACACCACACACCACCGCCACAGCCAAACCTACCCTACACTCTCATTTTACTGGTAGTGGTTGCGTGTGGGACACTAATTTTGAAATAGCAATTTGCGATTTTAATATTTTTACTTACCTCAACTGGGACTTGAGCTCAAGACCTCCACGACGAAGAAGGTTGCAGAGAGCACTCACTGACACCGACATCTCAGCCGACACCGCCATAGCGTTTCTAGCCAAAGCATTGATGAATTCGCAATTCAAATTGTAGCGAAGGCCATTGGCATTTAAGCATGAAACGAGACAGAATGCAAGTAGCCAAGTGGATGTCTCCCTTGGAGGCAACGTTAAATATTTTTTTTTAATTTATTTTTAAGATTCTCCATATTCTTTACAATGATGTTAGTCCAGTTAGATCCGATTCGTCATACAAAATATTTTTAGTCCATTGGACTATTTTTAAACACAAAATTCTTAAACTTTTTTACCAAACATGAAATGTTTTAGGCTACATGTACCATTTTTATGGCCATTATTGCGTAAAAAATAAATAATAGGTCCTAAAAACCAGTTTTCTAAATCTATAGGAATCACTTAAATAAATAAATGCATTGGAAATAATAAAATATTAAAATTTGAATATTATCATGAACCTTTTTCTGTTTTCATGACCACCGTACTTTTTTTGTGAACGGAAAAAACGGACCGGAATCATGACCATTTGGTGACGATTTTTGAACGTCATATTTTTCTCTGTGTAGGGCAGATTATATTGTTAGTTCTTTTCGACGCACAAAACCTACAGATCCGAGGGTTTGTTTGAGTAAATTATTTTTGTTGCATTACCATAGTTCAAAGGGTTGTCCAAGATTCCAAAGGAAGATCGCAAATTTTTACTGAAACGTCGGAGATTCTGTCAAAGCGCCCACGATCAAATATGTATCTCGCAATATTATTAAAAGCTACTTTGAGTTTGTGTTGGCTTCTTGTGTCACAGTTACCTATGACATCAATACCATAAAAAAGTCTGGAAGTTAAGTAGGTCCTAGCAATCAAGAGTCTTAATTTAGGTTGAATAAATTGTTTGGTAATATAAAATTGACTGAGAAGTCCGTACATTTTTCCAACAACAGCATTAATGTGGTCGATCCAAGTCAGCCTAAGATGCCGGCCGCGCTACATAATTGATTGGCGAATTGTCAATTTCAAGTTCTGGCAAGCTGTCAGTTTTTATAATTTTATTACTTATTACTTATTAGGCATTTGGATTTAGGCAGAGGCCATTTGGTTTAGCCCAATCATTGACTTTGACAAGATCATTATTACACTCTAAAACACATTCATCAAACTTACACATAGGACGACTGACATATTGTTGAACATCATCAGCGTACATATGGACTTCACAGTTAGATAGGACAGATGGCAAGTCATTAACATATACAGAAAACAGAAGCGGTTCTAAGAAGAATCCCTGCGGCACTTCTCGTTTCAGGACTAGTGTTGTTGATGAAGCGTCTATGTGGCAACTTGTTGGAGTCTATTCCAGAGGTACGATTTTATGAGACTTACGGCAGTTCTAGAAATACTATACATTCGGCTTAACTTAGTGCAGAGTATATCATGGTTGACGGTGTCAAAAGCCTTACTGTAATCTAATAGAGTTAATAATGTAACATTTTCGATGTCAGTTTGTTTTCGAATGTCTTCTGTCACCTTCAGAATTGCCGTGGTGCAGCTTCTCTTTGTACGAAATCCGGATTGCTTGTCGTTCAATAGTTTATTTTTGTTCAAGAACTCATTCATTTGCTTCGCCATCAGGTGCTCAAGAACCTTTGACAAGAACGGAAGTACAGATATTGGCCAATAGTCATAAGAAGTTTTAGGGATTGGGATTACTTTGGCAACTGAGGCTAACAGTACAGTATTAAAAACATAGAATTTATATAAGTTTAGGGTTGATGTCACCCGGCCTCATTAAGGACCCTAAGGTCTATGTGTGACCCCATCTGGGGTCAGCCGGAACTACCTACCTACCTAGGGTTGATGTCATCTAGACCAGTAGCATTGGATTTTATAAGATCAATCGATTTTAGGACATCACAATCACATCACAATCACACTAGAAAAAATAAATCTACTATCACATTCTCTATATGGCGGACTATTCAGGTACGCTTTCATTGTAATTTCAGGTACAGATGATTGCGCAAATCTCAGGTTTAAATCGTCAGGGATGACGTCAGTTTTAGGGAAGGCCATAGGCTTTCCTATACCTAATTTCCTAAATTATTTCCAAGTCTGCCTATTAGTCGTTGCATTATTAAATTTGTTAAAGTAGTATTTGTGATTTGAGGTAGTTATTTGTGTGAATACAGCTTTTGTAAGGTTGTAAGGAACCGTTTCCATTTGCGAAAAATCGTATCTCTTAGACGAATGTTTTATATTATGTCAATGGTGAACCAGGGTTTGTCAGAATTTCTGCATAGTTTCGTCGAAGTAAATCTGATTGATCGTAAAGAAATTTAATATTATTTTGTACAAAAATTCCAATTGCATGAGTCAAAGCTATCATTCAAGGTCGCATAATCAATACACATAAAGTTCCTATATTCTATTAGGTAATCAGTATAGTTCATATGTATGTTATAAGTCTAGAATATAATGTCATGTAACCACCAGATGCTGTAGTGAATGAGGTTGTGCTGCTAGCGCGGCTGCGCTCAGGCAGATCCATTACAATGTTCGTTGAATGCAAGAATGTTAAGCCGAGTGGGACCCTATATAAACCGTAGCTCTTTCGGCAGTGGGGGGGTTAGTGGCTATATCCTTGATTCGGGGTATCACAATCTGAGAGCAAAACTCTCGAAACATCTATATCAACCAGGCAACACAGGAGGGTCAGTCAGAAGGACTAACACCCTAGTGGTCCGACATGCACCGAAAACAAACTAAGCTGGGACTCTCTCATTAAACCAGCATTGGCGGTGTCTAAGCTGGTGTTTGACAACCGCGTCTGTACCCTACCCTACCATGGGCTCCCTTTCAAATTCACTGAAGGACCCCATAAAACCAGTCACAACTGCACCTTTAGGTCACCATATCAACAGGAAAATTCAGATATTTAGCACTTCATTATAATTCTGGATTAAGATTAAGATTCAATTTAAAATTATATAAAGATGGCCAAATTTAATTGTTGACTGCGTTTATCTGTTTCCTAATTGGAAAGTCGTTTTCTTGGCTATTGGAATTCAGGGCTATTGGCTTTCGGGCTTTTAACTCAAGGTATGGACACTTGGGAATTTTGTGTTTATGGCTTTTAGTTTTTAAAAATTGTAGCATATTTAAAATCAAAAGGGGGGGAAAGAAAAGAACTAAAAGCTCAAAGCCAAAAAAAAATAGCACTAAAGAGAATTCGCTATGGGAGGGCTATGCACTTATGAATTTTCTATGATTTTTCACAGCTAATTACACCACACACACTCTGGGGAGGTTTTTGCCTCCTTTTCCTAGCCAATTCTGGCCATTTTGGCCCTATAAATCCGGGACGACCGACTGGGCACAGCTTCAGCTGGCGGCGGGCAACGCAGACTGGGTCAAGGCAGCTTTCGGAAGCTTCGCTTCCACGGCAACGGGGAACTGGGAATTCGTGGTGAATCCAGTCTGTCTTATGCTCCAATTGGGAATCAGGGATCTTCACCAAATTTTATGCCCACATTCCAGCCTCAGCCTGACTCTACTCCAATTGCAGCGATATCTATAGCGAGCAGAATGTGGGCGGTGGGCTGATCTTTGGCTGATCAGTGACTGCCAAACTGTAACATAATTGGAGTCACAAATGGGCCTGCTAAAAGGCAAAAGGGCGGAACTGCACTTACCAGCAAGGTTGTTAATTGCACAAACCACAATAGTAGATCTCGCTAGTAAGCCTGGGTACTAAAGGGTTCGTTCAACAATTCAAAAGAATATATGAATTAATTTTTCTTGCAAACCACGAGGCTAATTTCTTGTCTTTTTTGGCAGCAGATGTGCGTAAATCAAATAATAGCAAAGAACAAGAGGCCATGTGCAGCCCTCGGATGGTTCTTATAGGCTTAAGGCAGAGCTTTAAAACCGGGTAAAATCGGTTAAGAGTGGAGGGCAATTTAGCTCGCTTCTCTCAAAGTGCAGCTTTGGGATAAAGAGCGACATTTCCCTGATAACTATTAATCTAAGCACCCATTTATCGCATGCAACATTTATATGCAACCAGAGCTGCAATAAATTCAGCATGCCTGATAAAAGAACATAAAACAATATCAACCAAGCAACCGCGAACGTTACAGTCATGCTTGGAAAATACGGGAACAGAAATCTGGTTATTTAATAACACAGATAACAGTGTTACTAACAAAGAATACGTTCATGTTGCCATGGAGGTGTTCAGTGGTTTCAGCCCAAGGCTTTCCATATTGTCCTGAATATGATGCTCTCTGAAAAGGTTGCTGTTAAGCTCTTCAGTCGAAATAACATCAGTATAATTTAAAGAAACTGTAGATACCATGTCCATTAAATCAGTATAGTCCGTGCTTCGGTGAGGTCTCTATACACAGCCAACCAGCAACTTGTTGGCACTAGCTCTTTTAGCAAGTTGGACAAATAGGCATTCTAGTTCACTGCCATTGGGTTGCTTACAGACTAATTTTGCGTCAAGTTTTTTGCTAACATTAATGACAACTCCTCCAGCGTGTCCTTCACGGTCTGAACGAAACAAATTAAAACTATCACATGAAATTAACGAATCACTTAAATTAGATACGAACCAAGTCTCAGACACACAAATAACATCTACACACGAATTGACAAAAAGGTACCTGAACTCCTCTATCTATTTTGTAAGGCTTTGCGCGTTGAGATGACATCTGCAGAGACCCGCTTTTTGATTACTAAGTACCCTTAGCATTGTATGACTGCTTTCGTTGCTAGGATGTCTGTCATCCATCATTATTATAATTTTCAACAACACACAAATACACGCAGAAGTGTAAAGACAAATAAGTAAATTTTAGATAAGCACACCCTAAGGGAAAGAGTTGGTTGTAAGAAAAGAGAAGGCTTGATATTAAAACTAAAACAGATTAACCTAAGAGGGACAATCTTACGATTACAGCGATTAATTGGGAAGAGTAGTGTGGTCAGCCAACGCTTTAGCAGCAGGGAGATTAGCACCAGTTGGATCAGCAGCAGTGGGTACAGGATTTGAGGTGGTTGATGAAGGGGACAAGGAGAATGCGGCAGCACTGTTCTCACACGAAAGAGCCGAAAGCTTTGAAAGCTATCGACACAAATAGCATCGCCATCCGCTCTCTTCTTAACATGCACCAAAGGGCGACGGGTGAATACTGCTGATAGCTGGCGAAGCCCATGATACAACAATAAAAGTACGGCTATGTGCGATCAGGTTCTCTGCAAAGTACCTTCAAGTTCAGTGCTGCGCGTACTCTTGAAGCGTAAGCTTTTGGCAAAAGTACGCATAGCACTGACTTCGCATCACCTTTATTGTTGCATCATGGCGAAGCCTTTTCATCCGCTGGGCCTCTTTATTGGATTTAGTAATTTAGTGGATACTCGGAAGATCTCCCTTACTTTCGGTGGCGGAGTTAAATTGAGGGAAAAACACCGACTGTTGAACAGGGATTACAGGTTCTTATCGTCTTGCTGAGGAACTCCATGCATGCTCAAGTCACAAGACACCTTTGCGTTAGTTTCTTCATTTATTTTGTCAGCCAGTTTTGTCTCGTCATTTCCCACCTGTTCCTTGAACGCCTGGACTACTAGTGCATCCTTCTCCAGCTGCTGAATATGGGGGTCTGGTTCTTATTTTTGTAACTGTGAGCTTACACAAGGTTTAGTATGCTTCAATGAGATTCACAGTGAGCGTTTTTACGGACTTATTGATGTCTTCCACAGACCAAATGGGCATTGGCGTCGGCAATTTTGATTCTACTGTCTCAAGGTCCTCCACCCAATCGGTATTCCGGGGGTTCCTATAGACTGTTTATACCCTGTTCCCATTGAAAATGGGAAAAGGGGGATCATGAAGTTGTGCGAATGTATGTTACAGGGAGAAGGAATTATTTCCGACCCCATAAAGTATATATATTCTTCATGAACAGCCGAATCGATATAGCCATGTCCGTCTGTCCGTATGTCCATCTGTCCGCATGTCCGTCTGTCCGTATGTCCGTCTGTCTGTCTGTATGAACGCATCGATCTTAGACAGTATAAGAGATAGAGCCACAAATTTTTGCATGAAGGTAGAATTATGTTGTACCCAGATCAAGTTTGTTTCAGAGATGGAAAATTCTACCCCGTCCCCCCTTTTGTCCCCCAAAAAACTAAGACCTTATCTAGACATCCTAGACCTAAAAAAACCGTTAGATCCACAATTTTAAAGTTAGCGCCTCGTGGTTTAGTATACATCAAGCTAGACCCAACAGCTATCTATTCTGAAAAGTACAATCAGATCAGACAACAATCACCGGAGTTATAAGCGAAACATTTGAGCTGATAAGATAAGTCTCCAACCTTATTACACTTAGACTGGTTTGTGTGATAAAATGTAAGAGAGACTCACCTCTGTTCTGGTATTTGGTCCTGGTGGTAATATTGGACTTAGTGATTGGTTTAACTTCCTCTTTTGGAGACGATGAAGTTGAGTTTAGCTGTAGCATAATTTTTTTGTGTTTTCGTAAAATAAATTGCAGAATGCAGGTGAGGAATAAAGTCGTGAATGTTATCCTGTTTACCGATATAGGCATCGCAGCAGTGTAATGGTCGCAAAGACCATTGGAAAGCATAATAATACAACAAAATAGATAAAGCGTATACCAAACTCAGAAATCTGAAACATAAACATGATTTGTAAACAAGACATTAAGTTCAAGGAAATAAATAAATTTAAAGAATTATACTCGAAATAATATAAATAATATGAATAATATAAATAATATAAATAAAATAAATAATATAAATAATTCAAAGAATATAAATATCAGAATGTATTAGATCACACATTTTTGAAACCAGTGCCAAATAGGACACACTTATCGGAAAGGCAACTCTGCGATAGTCATGCCTACGCTCTGTCATCAAGGTTGCATTCGAAAACTGTTGTGGTTGGCGACTGAGCTTCCTGTCTGCTTCTTGCTGCTCGTTTCCTTCTTTTCATTGGAATCGATCAGACCGAACAGACGTGCCCAGATATCAAGCGCTTGGAAGAAAAATTTAAATCCAAGTTTATTTCATCAATCATACTTGGTTCTGCAACCCTATTAAGGGCAATCAATTGCCCACGATAGTCTACAGTAGACAAGGTGCGTATTTCTGGGAAAAACACTCACCCAAATCAAAATTATTAATTTCGGTTTGGCCATGTGCCTGTAATTTTCATTTAGAACTCTACTTTGGATGGTTAAGACCCCGATAGATTGGCGTGTGCAATCCAACGATCAGGCTAGCGACGGCGCAGCCCAGCCAGAAAAGCCGCAGCTTAGGCAAAGCTTTTTCTACCCGCCTGAGGAGTCTCAACTTAGCCAGAGAAGCCGTACCCTTGCCCGAACAGCATCATTTGCGCCGGAGCAGTCGCATCGCCTCCAGCATAGTGACAGCGGAGCCAGACAAGTCTCAGTGCAAGGCCAAATCGGCTACTTAAAGTTTTAGAAGGGTGACCCATGAAAAATTAAAATCTTGTGAAAAATATAAAACCAAAAATTAAACTTTAACCTAAATTCACGTTAACACAATATTGAACTAAATTCTAAATAAATAATTTAGTTATGTACAGACGAATTGAGCCTTGAATATGGAGAATATATATTTGAATTTGATTTTGAAAATGCCCGCTTAAGTATTTTCATTTCCTGAGTCATGGGGTCGAAAATCTAAAATGATATATCCTGTACATTTGAGGATCTGCTCACGCCACTCCATTTGCAGATCATGGTCGGGTTGGGTACAGAAGGTGTAGGTCGTTTACCACCTTAGACCACACCGATTGTCGAATTGAAATACCATTTTACTTGCTTTCCCCTCCCTTTTTCCTTAGTTTTCCCTTTCACTTATATAGATGTGTTTTTTTTTACCGAACTGGAGGAAGTTTACCCTGCAAGTTCGGGTCGTTTGGCCTTTTGGTATTGACCGGTATCAGCCGATACTAATAAGGGCTCTAGGGACTCTATAATAAAGATAATGTAGTGTGCAGATGTAGCAGCAGCAAACAACCCCCCCCCCCCCCCCCCCCATTCCCATAAAGAGCTAGTTAATCAATGGGTCCCGCTACGCTGACTGCAATTCTGCGTCCAGAGACGAACCCAATTCCTGGCTATGTGTTTGCTACGTATTCTTTTGAATACATGGCATCGCTAATTGGAACGTTCTGTTCTATATACACGCTAAATTTCATTACATATTTTTTGGCGCCCAACGTGGGGCGGTTTTTGTCAGAATACACCTTATTTTTGTTGACGCACAATTTGAAGACTTAGTTGGAAAGACGACTACATATTTTCTTGGCCAAACAATGGTTGAGTCTAGTTAACATTATATATACATTTTCTGCCCAATATCGTGGTGCAGGTGAGATTAATAATCAGATCTGAGTGTGGTTCGCATATGTATTTGTATTTTGATTCCTAAGCCCCAGAAACTGTTTTGTTTTTTTAAAGAAAATTTTTTCAAACGCTTCGCAGCTTTGGATCTCGATAATTAGTGCTCGTGCAAAATTAGGTCGACCAAGTGGCCTAGCAAAAGAAAAGGTTTTCCAAAAATCAGTTTATTGCTAACATCGTATGCCAGAGTGAAGCATATTAGCAGGTATCTGATAGCTTGTGGAACCTGACTTAAAATGGAAAAAAAATCAGGCAGACATTAAGCTCGTTTAGTTTTTGTTTGGATTATAGTTATTGTTTGAAGGAACAATTATTCTTGGTAAATACTTCTAGTAAGCTTCTGGAACTCGAATATTTGCGCATGTGGATATGATCGACCGAAGTTTTATTATAAGATTTTTGCTGAAATTAGTTTGGTTTTTTTAATAAGAACTTTAATGCCAGACCAAGTAGTGGAAAGTAAGAGTATCTAGAATCAGGATATTGGTTATTTTTGTGCAGGATATTCAAGTAGTACGGATAGCGTATACTTGACCGCCGAAATTGAGTAGTATTATTGATTTTGTGTTTATTCAAACTAGAAACGACTGGTAGTTGCAATAGCCCGAAATAATAGTTCCCCCAAGTAAAGGGTTTTTTATTCGACGTTTAGATATATCATTTTATTTTCGATTCCCGTATATGACAATCAGGAAAATTTTTTTATGAAGATGCCGTTACAACACAGTTTTACGGATAACCAGCCTTCAGCTCAAGCTGAAGCAAATATGTGCATAATTTGTGAAGGTTTAATGACGAATACACAAACCTGTTGTGTTACCCCTTGTCAGCATGTTTTTCACCGCCAATGAATAGAAGATCGATTGAGTACTAAACCGGAATGTCCCAATTGCTTTGTAGTATTCCAAATCACAGATCTTAAGAGAGTGGTAGGAAATTGTTCACCAAAAGCAAAAAAAATTTTAGTATACCCTCCTCGTCGACCTCAAACTCGAGGTGTTACGAAAGCGACTCAAAAAGTATTACCGCCAGCAGAATCAGATATTGCGGGAGTTCATTCTCTAGAGGATAGTAGCGTAAATTTAGCTGCAGGTGATGTGAGTCACAGCACGAATCATGCAGAAGGTCGTGGAAAGAAACCAGGTGCTACTAGGCGAAGAGGAAGACCAGCTTAATACCGAAACCAAGCAAGAGCAAATGCATTAGATTTACAAAGTATCCAAGCAATGGTAGAGCAAACAGTGACCCGAGTGTTGTCCAATATGCGGATTCCGTCTCAGTCAGAGCCTCCTGTGTCTGCTGAGGACATACGAACACCTGTGAGTAATCCTGTTGGCTCGTCTCAAGGTCGTCATCCTTTTGTACACCACAAAGTGGCAGATGTGATACAGAAATGGGGTGTTCATTTCGATGGAACCGCACAGGGATTGTCAGTTCAGGAATTTTTATACCGCGTTAAGATGTTGACGGAAGAAAATCTGGCAGGCGATTTTGAATCGTTAGGTCGGAATATTCATTTGCTTTTGATAGGAAAGGCCAGAAACTGGTACTGGCGTTTTCATAAACAGGCAGAAACGCGAACTTGGCAAGCATTTTGTGCAGCTATACGATCTCAATATAAAGAAAGCCGTTCGAATAATGAGATACGAGAACAAATTCGTGCGCGCAAACAAAAGCCTGGGGAAAGTTTTGAAACTTTTTATGAAAGCATTTGTTTGTTAATGGACAGGTTACCTGCTCGGATAGAAGAGGACGAGTTGGTAGAAATTGTGCAAAACAACTTGCTAACCGAATTCAAAGATCGGTTGCTTTTCGAAGAAATTTATTCTGTCGCTCATCTGCGAAGGCTCGAGCAAAAGCGTGAAAACTTCCTGCGAGAAATCGGTGGAACAAAACAAGCACCAATCCAAAGGGCTAAAGATACAACCGGCTATAAAGTTTATGGATTAGAAGAACCCGAAAGTGATGCGCTCTCTGACATCGAAGATGTGGAAGAGGTTGCAGCAATTGAGGCATCTGTCTCCTCTAGAATTGTTTGTTGGAATTGCGAAGTTAAAGGTCACAGATGGGATGACTGTCTTGCAGAGAGACGTGTGTTTTGCTATGGATGCGGTACTCCTAATATGTACAAGCCTCAATTCCAAACATGCCAGCGGAATTCGGAAAACCGAATGTGGGGTAGCCCACAACAACAGGATGCCTCCAAAATAAATTTGTTCCTAAAATTATTCAGATGCTGTATCTGTGTCTGAGTCATTACAAGATATTCGAATAGACAATAGCATTCGATTTAAGCCTTATCATGAAAAACTAAGAAAGTATTTAGAAGTAAGGGAAAAAATCTTTTCTAGCGATTATAAACACAGTCGCAGAAATACTCGTCGAAGACGAAAGTACATAGGAAATCTGAAAAGAAAAAGAAACTTACTAATTGCTACTGTATTTCAAAATAAAAACGATTTACGTAGCTATGCAAAGGTTTCCTTTTTAGAAATTGGAGAGTTAGGATTATTAGATACAGGAGCAAATATAAGTTGCCTAGGATCTAAGTTAGCTACGACTGATTTTAGTAATCATTCGCAGTTTAAGCCCATTAAGTCACAAGTAAAAACGGCTGATGGCAAATGTCATCAAGTACTTGGCACGTTGCGAGTAAGCATGAATTATAATGGGAAAGAAAATGAAATTGAACTTTATATTATCCCCTCTATTGTGCAGAATCTGATACTTGGTATAGATTTTTGGAGTATTTTTAATCTCGCCCCTGGCCTTATCAGTTCTGTATCAAGCCCAGTGGCAGAGGATGATTCCGAAGAAGATACTAAATACCCTTTGACCGATCGGGAGTTACAACAGCTCGATATGGTTATTGGATTGTTTCCGAACTATGAAAAACAGGGACTTGGTCGCACTACCTTAATAAAACATCATATTGAGGTTGGAGAAGCGAAACCCATAAAGCAGCGGTTCTATCCAGTTAGTCCGGCAGTGGAAAAGCTTATGTACGCCGAGATAGACCGCATGCTTGATTTAGGAGTGATTGAACCTTCTAAGAGTCCTTGGAGCTCTCCTATGAAGATGGTGCTAAAACCTAATAAAGTGCGATTGTGCATGGATGCTCGCAAAATCAATGATGTGACTAAAAAGGATGCATATCCTTTGCAGAGCATTGAGGGAATATTTTCCAGACTACCAAAGGCAAATTTGATTACGAAGTTAGACTTGAAAGACGCCTATTGGCAAATCGAACTAGCCGAAGATTCAAAGCCACTGACAGCGTTCACAGTCCCCGGTAGACCGTTATACCAATTCACGGTTATGCCCTTCGGACTGTGTAATGCTCCATCGACCATGTGCCGCTTGATGGATGATTTGATTCCTCCTGATTTGCGCCATTGTGTGTTTGGTTATATTGATGACTTGTGTATAGTGTCAGAAACTTTTTCTGAACGTCTGTCGGTCCTTGTGCGAATAGCAGAGCAATTTAGGAAAGCCAATCTAACATTGAATCTTTCAAAAAGTCAGTTTTGAGTGACTAAAATATCCTATTTAGGGTATGTCATTGGAAGTGGAGGTGTTGCTACCGATCCAGCCAAGGTTTCTTGTATCCTAAATTGGCCAACGCCTAAGAACCTAAAGCAGGTACGAGGATTTTTAGGAGTATGTGGTTGGTATAGGAGGTTTATCCCTAAATTTGCAGAGGAAACGTTTCCCATAACAGAGGCTTTGTCCTGTAAAAAGCAGTTTAAATGGACGGATGAGGCTCAATCAGCCATGGACAGGTTGAAAAAGCTGTTAACATCCACACCAGTACTGCAAAATCCCGATTTTGAAAAGAAATTCTTTCTCCACTGTGATGCCAGCGATTATGGAATCGGTGCTGTGCTCGTGCAGTTAGGAGATAACGATGAGGAAAGGCCAAAAGCCTTTATGTCCAAAAAATGGTCTCGAATTATAGCGTAACGGAACGCGAGTGTTTGGCTGTGATTCTGGCCATCGAAAAATTCCGCTGCTATTTGGAGTTGCAGGAATTCGAGGTGGTTACAGATCACTCGAGCTTAGTGTGGTTGCGACGACAACAGAATGTTTCTGGTCCGTTAGCGCGATGGATTGCAAGCATTCAAGTTCACGATCTCACATCGTAAAGGCAAAGACCACATAGTGCCTGATGCGTTATCTAGGTTGTGCGAGGCAGAGATCGACAGTATTGTGTTGGAAGGGCCTCAAGTAGATCTTGACTCTCAAGAATTTGTCGATCCAGAATATGTGGATTTGAAACAAAGAATTGACAACGATCCAGATAGATACCCAGATTTGCGAGTAGCTGAAAAGTTCGTACACATATGTACCCAACATGCCACGGGAGATCCTTCACAAGATTCTCAAAGTTGGAAGTTGTGGATACCTGAAGGACTTCGATTAAATATGATTCGTCAAGCGCACGATAGTGTATTGTCTGCCCACGGAGGCATGCAAAAGACAATCGAAAGGCTACGCCGAAATTTCTTTTGGCCTGGGTTGTCGAAAGAAGTCCGAAACTACGTAAGAGAATGTGATACGTGTAAGGAAACTAAAGCTACCAATATTGTGCTTCGTCCTCCAATGGGAGAGCAAAGTGTGTCCTGTCGGCCTTTCCAAAAGCTATACATTGACATACTTGGTCCCTACCCTAGGAGCAAAAAGGGTCATATCGCACTTCTAATTGTCCTAGATCATTTCAGTCGATATCATTGGTTGTGTCCTTGGAAAAAGTTTACAACAGAGTCTATCACTACTTTCCTGTTGAAAAACATTTTGCATTGTTTTGGAGTTCCGGAGACGGTTATTAGCGATAACGGGTCTCAATTTAAGGCAAAAGAGTTTGAAGCTTTTATGACCATGCATGGAATACGCCACGTCTTTACTGCTTTATACTCCCCACAGAGTAATGCAGCGGAAAGAGTGAATCGCTCCTTGCTTGCGGCCATTAGGTCATACATTCGCCTAGATCAGAGAGAATGGGATTTATATCTCACTCACATTTCGTGCTCTTTTCGTTCATCGCTACACCAATCTATAGGATGCTCACCCTATAGGGCCTTATATGGCTTAGATATGATCACCAATGGAGCAGACTATAAGCTGCTAAGGAAATTGTCCTTATTAGAAGAACCGCTAGCTTTAGCTAGGGAGGATACTTTGGCACTTTTGAGGGAACAGATCAAAGCTAATAGTAGGAAAGCCTATGAGAATAATACGAATCAGTACAATCTGCGATGGAAACCGGTTTCCTTTCGAGAAGGACAAGAGGTGTTTAAGCGAAATTTTAGCCTCAGCAACTTCAGCCAAAACTATAATAAGTGTTATGGCCCGGCCTATCGATATTTTTATCACACTAATATATTTATCGAGGAGTTGGCAGCGCAGCTTAAGGGGAAATTTTTAGTGCTGGGAAGGGTAGAAAGTTAGGAGTATGATCAGGGGGGAGGGGAGCTCAACGGTCAAATGAAGGGCATGCCTGCGAAAACGAAGGTGGACCAACGACAGAGAAGAGGCCGTTCAACTTTGAATTCGTCAAACAGAGTTGGACGATGGTTGCGCGCAGTCGCCAAGCGTTTGATCTTTGTCTATTTTTTATGTGGAGAGCACTTAAATAAAACGACAAAATAGTGAACTGTACTGTGAAATAGTTATTTTTGTCTCCAACTTCAAAGTTTTTGTGCGCGTAAAGTCAAAAACCCTTTTGTGAGCTGGAAGTGGGATTGGCCATACAAGCGGGGTGAGTTTTCGGTTAATCGGGCCTGGTCAGACGAGTAACCCGTGTCTCCTTAGGCCCGACCATACCAGCAAAGGCGAAAGTGGCCTATCCAGTCTTGAGGCTGGGCACCGGCTCCTCTGCTCGGACGTCTGAATGAAAAAAAAAAGACTCACCGTCCAAAGCTCCAAGTCCCAAGAGTGCGACCCTGAGCGATAAGAGCCGATCCTCTCCCCCCCAGTGTACCAACCAGCGGCTGGCCAAGTTTCGCTCCGCTTTTGTACCCACACTCCTTTGAGGTGGCGCACTCGATTGCCGATTTGAGGGCCTAGAGGGTCCGACACGCCCACCAAGGGGCGGCGACGGGAGCCAGAAAGGCTTCAGCTATTTTGTTTGGCCAAATTTTCATTTTTTTTTTTTATATTTATTTTATTCTGTTAGTTCGTCTTTAGTTGTAAGCTTTATTTATTCAATTTTTATTTATTTATTTATTCTCATATTTATTTTTTTAATTTCATATTTATTTATCTATTTATTCTCACATTTATTTATTCGTATCAAATCATTCGTTTTAATGCTTTTTATTTAATCATTTTATTCGGCAAAATTTCGTAAAAATCATAATATGAATTTCACTTAAATTATCTGTTTTTAAATTCTAATTTATTTTTTTTTTTTTGTGTCGAGACTAAAAACTGGAGATTGTCCACTCGCCTGCGAGTCTTTCACCGAGAGGCTGAAATTAGAGAACAATTTTTAGAATGTGTTTGTCGATGTGTCCTTTCTTTATGAGCTCATAGGTAGGAACCGATTTGGGTGTTGTCTTATTTGGCCCACACATATTTCTTGTCATATCCCACCGAATGTTTGTATTTGTTCGCCTCGGGGTGCCCCTCTCGTAAGCGAGTATTGGTTATGAATTTTGTCAGTAATGAGAAATAAATGTACCTCACGGAAATGTCGAAATGAAGTGGTTGTAAGCTTAATACAAGGGGGAGAGGGGAGATGAGCCAAATGGGCTGAAGCAGTTATATGGTCGTCTGCCCTAGGGGCAGCCAACAGATGTTGACCAAATGGCTGCAAGGAAGGGTGGGGTGTCTGAGGTGAAACACCGAAACCTCATCCCAGAAGGTAGTTGTGCGTCAAAGTAGATTAAAGTTTAGTTTCCGTTATTTATTTTTTTTGTATTTCTCGTGGTTTTGGTTTTTCATGTTTGAATTCAAATTTGAATCCGATTACGGGGCAGCGTGAGTGTTGTCAAACGTGTGATCGTTGTATGTGAGATGTGGATCGTATGTTTGTTTTGTTGTTGCGTGTGTGTGCGTGTGGATTGGGTTGGAGTACCCCTCCCTGAGTGCTGAGTTAGCCGGCGCTGTTCACTCAGGCGCACCGCAGGGCCCAAAGCAATTTGGGTCATAACATAAGAAACTCGCAGCTCAGTTTTCCAAATGTCGTGTTAAAAAGAAATTGGGAAACGCGTTCTACCTATTAGAGAATCTACAGGGGCGAGAAATTGGTACATATCACGCAAAGGATATACGCAGCTGATTCAGAACTCAGAAATCTGAAACATAAACATGATTTGTAAACAAGACATTAAGTTCAAGGAAATAAATAAATTTAAAGAATTATACTCGAAATAATATAAATAATATGAATAATATAAATAATATAAATAAAATAAATAATATAAATAATACAAAGAATATAAATATCAGAATGTATTAGATCACACATTTTTGAAACCAGCGCCAAGTAGGACACACTTATCGGAAAGGCAACTCTGCGATAGTCATGCCTACGCTTTGTCATCAAGGTTGCATTCGACAGCTGTTGTGGTTGGCGACTGAGCTTCCTGTCTGCTTCTTGCTCCTCGTTTCCTTCTTTGCATTGGAATCGATCAGACCGAACAGACGTGCCCAGATATCAAGCGCTTGGAAGAAAAATTGAATTCCAAGTTTATTTCATCAATCATACTTGGTTCTGCAACCCTATTAAGGGCAATCAATTGCCCCCGATAGTCTACAGTAGACAAGGTGCGTATTTCTGGGAAAAACAATCTCCCAAATTGCCATGTGCCTGTAATTTTCATTTAGAACTCTTCTTTGGATGGTTAAGACCCCGATAGATTGGCGTGTGCAATCCAACGATCAGGCTAGCGACAGAAAATTTCAGTCCAATTCCCACTGGCGAAATCGATCTTAAATCAGTAGTGATAAGTGCAAAGCAGAGAAAATCATTTTGTCCTATTGGAAAAAAGCATAAAAAACAAAAAAAAAAACAAAATTTTAGAAATCTTAATTAGAATCCCATTCAAAGTTAATTTTTTTAAATATATTATTTTGAAGTGTAAATTGTTGCTTTCAATTCATCGTGATTAAGTGTGCAGCTACAAGAAAGGCAACAATTTTAAATATTTTCGAAAGCATATGTACTATGTGCATGTGTGTGTGTGAGTGCATTGGCCAAACTCTGAAAAAGTAGACGAATCAAAACCCTCAGAAAGCCAACAAATCAACCGATTAAGACAGTGCTCAAGTTAAAGTAAAACAAAACAAACACAAACAACAACAGTTTTATATCGTAAAGCCACCTCCCAACCAACCACTACGAAATAAAATCAAAACAAAACAACAAGTGAAGAGAGTGTTCTAAGTGAGTGTTATCGTAAAAATCTTAAGA
This sequence comes from Lordiphosa andalusiaca, assembly GCA_035044965.1. Classification (NCBI taxonomy): domain Eukaryota; kingdom Metazoa; phylum Arthropoda; class Insecta; order Diptera; family Drosophilidae; genus Lordiphosa; species Lordiphosa andalusiaca. The sequence goes on from JAWNNM010000694.1 coordinate 161,452, forward strand.
CTTCCTTCTTGATAAAATAAAAGCAACCAACATCATATTAAAAGCTTAGCTCGGCTTAAGAATTTTACTATATTTGCTCAAGTGTATTTGTGCTTATCTGAAATGAGCTTTTACAAGCAAAACGTTTTTGTTGTTTCTTTGTATTATTAAAACGGAGTTCCGATATTTTTAAAGATTTCGTTCTCAATCCCTTTGCCTATTTATCTGTTAAACAACTAGTATTTGTGTTGATCTAAAGTTCAAACTTTCGTCTTAGACGATGTTGCCAAATTAAGAGCGACATCTGGTTGAAGAGAAAAGCTTCATTCTGAAAACTTAAATGAAATAACTTCTTGACCTTTTTGATTACACTTAACGTAAAGTACAGAATACTCTTTCTTCTTAAAATTTTGTTAAAATTCTCTTTCTTAATTTATAATGAAGTTCTAAATTACATAAATCCAAATGCTTTGACCACCCCTATACACATACATATATACATATCTACCTTTATTGCCATATCTCGTCAAGCATATTTTCTTTTTCAGCGATGAAGTGAAAGCAATAATAAGTCCAAAATAAATTAAAAATAAAATAAATTCCAACAAAAGAATTTTTAATCAAGTAGATCAAACTAACGTAAAATCAAAATATAGTTATGTCAAAATGAGTGTAAAATGAAACTTAACGAAAACTAAATGAGAAGAGAAGTTGAAGTCATAAAAATCCTAAACATGCCGAATTAAACTTGAAACTGCTTGCAAATTTCCCGTAACATTTGGTGGAGAAGAAAGAAAAAAAGTAAAATTTAGGAAATTCCAATATTTGTACTTAAAGTTTTAGTAGGGTGACCCATGAAAAATTAAAATCTTGTGAAAAATATAAAACCAAAAATTAAACTTTAACCTAAATTCACGCTAACACAATATTGAACTAAATTCTAAATAAATAATTTAGTTATGTACAGACGAATTGAGCCTTGAATATGGAGAATATATATTTGAATTTGATTTTGAAAATGCCCGCTTAAGCATTTTCATTTCCTGAGTCATGGGGTCGAAAATCTAGAATGATATATCCTGTACATTTGGGGACCTGCTCACGCCACTCCATTTGCAGATCATGGTCGGGTTGGGTACAGAAGGTGTAGGTCGTTTACCACCTTAGACCACACCGATTGTCGAATTGAAATACCATTTTACTTGCTTTCCCCTCCCTTTTTCCTTAGTTTTCCCTTTCACTTATATAGATGTGTTTTTTTTTACCGAACTGGAGGAAGTTTACCCTGCAAGTTCGGGTCGTTTGGCCTTTTGGTATTGACCGGTATCAGCCGATACTAATAAGGGCTCTAGGGACTCTATAATAAAGATAATGTAGTGTGCAGATGTAGCAGCAGCAAACAACCCCCTTGATTTTCCTTGATGGGAGGGATGTGATCTGCGTTACTAAAGCCGCACAGCGCAAGTTCTCCGCATAATAACCTGGCTAGAAACTTATTTTTGATATTGACAATTTTAATTTTATCTCAAATTTTGAAGTCATCGAAAAACTTACAAGGTGTTTGAATTCCGAAAATATGGTGTTCATTTTTAAGTAGTTCATTAAATTCTAGGTTGACAACGGTATTATTTCTTATTATAGGCCAGATTAACAAATTACACAAGGGAACAACATGATAGTTTCAGCCTCTTTGATGAAATTCTGATTCAGTTTTGTCCACTGTTTACAAAGCTGGTCTTGGTTTGGCTCCATCAGCTTTTGTTTTAAAGATATATCGGAAAATGTGTTTTGCACGTTTCTTTGGTCACACTGAGCAAACAATTTCGGGGTGTATAAGTCTTATGCGACAGAACATATCAATGCAGCAGAAAAAATCAAGGTAGCGGAATCAGCAAACCCAAAAGTGACCAAATTGGCCTTTGAAGAGAGTTAGTCCTTAGATGATGGCTTATTTTTCAAATTTGATCGTCATGTACAAGCCAAAGCGGTATGCGGTGGAGTCAAAGAAACTTTCTTCTGATGCCAAATTGATTTGCATTTAAAGTCTATTTTGTGCGTGGGCATGCGCAAATTTTGCAGATGGAAAAGGCAGTTTTCTTCGCAAAAAAAATAGTTCGATTAGGACCATCTACAAAAAAGGCGGCCTAGTGGCTTTGGTTGTTGTTGATGCAGCGGCCATTTAATTTCAGGGGTGTAATTAGTGGCACACCTGAAAGAAAATCAGGGTGAAAGAAAAAAAACCTATCAGCACAATCTCGACACACAAAAAAAAAACAGACAACAAAACAATTCCGCTAAGGACAATCTGGCCAACTTACCCAGTTGAGTATGGCACTTTAATTATTGAATTTGACGCAATCGCCGTTGCAGTCCGCTACAGCTGGCATTTTTGTTTAATTTTTGCTGCTTGCACTTTGGTCTCAATATTTATTTTTGCGAACAACCCTTTACTTTATATTAATTTGACCGCACTTGAAGAGAGACTTCTGATCTGGTGGACTGCAAAAAAGCGAAAGAACGATCGGTTGGGTGACATAATCGACACAAGCTGCTAACAGGGAAATGGGTAAGTTACCCTCTTATAAATTGCTCTCAGTGAACTCTGTTATTAGTATTTACCTATGAACTTTCTTTGACACCCACAAGAAAGAAGCTAAACCTTTCGTTTTGCATACTTTCAGGCAGGTATAGTAATTATACTCTGTACCGTAGGTACACAGAGTAATGCTAGGACTTTCTTTCTTCTTTCTATTCTAGCCGTTAATAAGTTTAAATATCTGTTGAAATATTTTTTTCTTTTATAATTCTGGCTCAAGCGCCACTACATAATGGAAATCCAACTTTACTCCCAAGGGGGATATCAACCCAGGATCAATGCAATATCGCATTTATTTCACCATGATTATAAATACTATAGTTATATATTAAACAAAATTTTTAGGCAGCCTCGCTTTGGTGCATTTAGCAATAATGCATCGGAAAATAGTTTTTGCCCAGCAGCTGATGATAAGAAGCGGACAATTGAACTTCAGAAATGCTTTTTTTATAATAGGATAATTGTTAAGCATTTGAAATCCCTTTAAACTGTCAGCAACGTACGCCAATAGCTACGATTGCCATTTAGTAGAACCATTTACGGTCTGCTCTTCAGTGGTTTCTTGAATAAATATTAAATGAAAACATTAAAATAGTTTCAATAGATGAAGATATCTAACGAACCTGCAATTTCGAAATGAAAATTTTTCGCTGCCTTAAAATCATCGGGACTTAGGCCACGTCACCCTAGCATGGTTTTTAGCTAGATTGACAGTAACCTTTTATAATCAGCCGTGCGAAATTATCGCTTTCGCAAAAACTTTGCGATTTGATCGCTGTTGCGAGTTTGTAAAATTTAAATTAACCGCCCATGTATACCGCGCGACATCATATCGATGCTCTCATATCGATAACCAAGAACAAACCGATGAAAGCGGGTAGCCCGTCTTAAACAAGCTCGGTATCGACACTAGTTTCAGCAGAGTGACAACACGTTTAAATAAATAGCAAATAGCAAGTTAAGAAATAGTGTAAATAGCCTTAAATAAGTCAGGCATATTCCTGGACAATAAACTTAAGCAATTCTATTTGGTGTTGTTGTTTGTGTTATTGACCGCAGAGGTTGCACAGTCATATTAAAAAAAAAAAACAATTTTGCCAAAACTGCACTTTGCCACATGAGGTGGAAGCGGGTTTGGGTTTAAGCTTGAACAATTTTATTGAAACCCGGAAAAAAAATTTTATTTAAACTGTCAATGGACCTTTGACTTGAGCTGCCATCGGATACCACATTGTCAAAGTGGTCAAAGGTCTGAAAGAAAAAATATCTAGAAGCCTGAAACGCAGTAGCTTTGTGGTGACCCTTAAGTACTCATCATCACCAAGGATTCACCGATGAATTAGTCATGGAATTCGAGGAATCATCCGTGAATTCCCATGCAAATCATACGTGAATTTAACATTGGCATGTCCTAGGCGGTCACGCATGACTAGTCATTTGTGAATCACTCATAAATTCATCACACTTTCATCGATGATTATCGCATGATTTCTTATTTGAATTCATGATGAATTCACATATATATTCATATTTTATTCACTCATGATTCCCTAATGACTTTTGCAAAGAAGTCACCGATCAATTTAGTTTACATTGACATTAGATTGATTTATGCATTTATTCAAATAATTTACCAAGAAAACAAACACGCAACAGTCATAGCAGATAAATTTATTTTATTTTACAATATATTATATATTACAATTTAAAATTATCAAAATAATCAAAAAACTTGTTTATGTAGAAATATAAATTGTTGATTTGAATTAAATTGAATAAATAAGCCGAGAAATCACTTTACATCACAGTAACTAGTCTGCAGAAAACTATTCTTTCACTTTACACAAGTAATATGTTTATATTATTATATTCATCATTGGGTTGGTAGAGAGCACTGACAAACCGACTTTTACCTAACACAGCTACTGACTGGACATGGATGCTTCAAATCCTATCTTTATAGGTTTCAGCATGAGACAGATCCGTTTTGCACACACTGTGCGCGGACCATAGAAGACGCAGAACATATATTCTTTGTCTGTCCAAGATTCGCTGCCGAACGGGAAAAGCCATGCCTAGGTGTTGGGAGGCCATTTACAGTCACTGACTTTATGGACATCCTACTTAGCTCGTAAAACAATTGAAATGATATTTGCTCCATGGCTGCTGTGATTTTACAATCCCTGCGTCGCGCTAAGCGACAGCGCAATTCGAGTTATATCCCTAGATAGGATCTAGTGGAGGCCTTCGTGCCATCTCCCCCCTTGTGAAGTAATACTTAGCGGTAGTTCCGCAAGAGGGAAACGGAGAGTAGGTGTGGTTTTGGTGGGTGAGGAATTCCGAGTACCACACTTCTCGGCTTTAAATGCATTCCGCCTTACCCAAAAAAAAAGCAGTAGCACAGACGGACGGACGGACAGATAGACAGACGGATATGGCTATATCGACTCGGCTGTTCATGCTGATCAAGAATATATATACTTTACGGGGTCGGTGTTCCTTCTCCCTGTTACAAACATTCGCACAACTTCATGGTCCCCCTTTTCCCATTTTCAATGGGAACAGGGTATAAAAATGTATTTACGGCAAATATCGCCACATAACAGTGCTTTAAATATCCACTGTACATACATACACATACGAGGGAGCTGAGCTACGGCTAACGCACGTATGTATGTATGTTAAAACACACAGTTCCTATGATCAACGCCTAAATAAAAACCGTTCGCCATTTAATTATTTATTTTGTATGAACTTTTTCCAAAATTGCATGATATTCTTTTTAACAAAAGCACATACAAATTCCTCATCGATATTTATATTGCTAAATCAAAACCCGAGCGGCATATGTAAATAAAACACCAATTTTATGAACATATAATTTATTTATTGTACACTAAAAGTAAAATCTCTTCATATAAACACGTACGCAAGTGCATTTTGCGGGCATTAGACCTATGCACATATACCCTTCAGTACTCATCATCAGTGAATCACCAAGGATTCTACGATGAATTATTCCTGGGTATCGAGGAATCATTCCTACTCAGAGTATGAAATGGCATATCCGACTATTAGAATTATTTGTATACATTTGTTTGTGATCTATATATGTATAATTGATTGTTTTTGGGGTAATAATAATAAAAGTCTATCTTTTGGCTTTTCCATTAACGATCTGCTAAATCGTACAATTTTTTAAAATGCAAATAATATATGATCTCAATGATAGCTCAAATGTGAAGAGGATACAAACTTCTTTGTTCGGCGTTGGCTAATCTGTCACCAACGGGTGACCTTTTTTTCGGCTGCAATATGTAAAAATGAAACAAGAAATATACACAGTGTTCTGTTCTGCCGACGTCGACGTAAAAGCAGAAGCGGGAATAATGCATGATTTTGACGATGCGTGAATTCTGGAACTAAAGGGGAAGTTAACACACACACATACATAAGTAAGTTCGGAGGACGAGATGGGATCTGACATGGAGGTCACAATTATCGACAGCTCAAAGAATATAGATTCGAATACGGAACTCTTGCGGAAAGTCATGGGCATGCTGAAGAGTATGTCAGATATTCAAACTGATTTGGCTGGCCGGCTAAACAACATGCACTAAAAATGGACAAACATGTTTAGATCAGAACTGAAAGCTGCAAGAGAATCACTGGAGGATTATACTAAGAATGCCTGGTCAAGTACAGCTGCGAAACATTACGACGTCATTTTGGCGATACAGGAGGCGAATATGACCATCGTGGCGCTGTTGGGGACGCACTTGAATTTGGCGCCACTGGAAGCGCACATCATTATGGCGCAATTGCAGGCGCTCATGGTCATCCGAGCGATACTGGAGGCGCATATGACCATCGTGGCGCAATTGGTGGCGCACTCAAATTTGGTGCTACTGGAAGCGCACATCGCTCTGGCGCAATTGGAGGCGTAGATGACCATCGTGGCGCTAATGGAAGCGAAAAACTTTCTGGCGCAATTGGAGGCGCACATGGTCGACTTGGATACTCTCAATACTGGAGGATTTGGGAATCATCAAACGCATTTAGGCATACTTTGGAAAATCTGTTGAGGTTGCAAAAGAGCCTAAAAAGGACAGCAAAAGAGGAGGTAATGGGTTTATTGATCAGTCCATTGAATGTTAGTCATATCATAAACAGGCTAGAGTTTACATGTGGTAGGCTGGAATTGTTGATAAAAAGCCAAATGGCCATGGTTAAGCAGATCTCTCCCTCAGCTGAAAACAATTTCTAGAAGATGGTTCCATTTGCCAATAAAGTTGAAAATTTAGTTAAATATTTGCAGTCGGCAAAATCTTAAGTGCACTTCACACAAATTCTAAAAGAATCAAGGCAACTACTCTAGCTAGAAATCGGGCTTAGACGAATTAACCCGTCAGCATCTAGGGTAACGAAGATGGTGTTTGTACCCTAGTCTGTACCCACCCGACCATGGCAATCAAGTCAGGTATATTGGATTATTGCCCCTATGTAAATCTGCTTATAGAGTAATTAATTTGGTATGGCATTAGTTATATGTACTGGCGACGGACCGTGAAAAAGAACTCAGACTTTCATTTTAGAGTTAAAAAAGTATTCAAGATTTTATTAAACGAATGTGGGTATTCCATGTTGAAGTTAGCCCACAAGTCTTGGTCTTCAAGAGACATGAATTCAAATCGGTATTTCAATCCGAGGATAGTGAATGGAAATGATAAAAAAAAGTAACTTATATATCTATGTATGTATGTTCACGATAGTTGCAAATTAAATGAGAATTCATCGAGTATGAATGAATAAAGAATCAATTAAGGATTATGAATAAACGTCATATTAAGAAAATAATAAAACTAAGAATGTTTGTGTAGCTACAGGATCAAACTACGTGTTTTGGACTCACCATACATTGCCGTCATCAAAATTGACTAACTGTGTAATTAATGATTCCAATTTACTTCATTCTCGATTGGTTACTTGGCAAAGAAAAGAAAAGAAAAATCCTAGAAGTGGGCCTCATGTGTCACAGCACATGTGCATTCGAGGTTATGCCAACTCCTCTCTGGCCACAATATCCTATTCTTTACACAACGAGTCGTATGTATGTCTAGCACAAGGTTGGGAAACTTTTCTATACATCCATGAAGAGGCAATGTCGATTCCTTCGAAGCAGGACAGGCTCAGCACCAGATAATGCGTGCGACCAGTACTCGCAAAAGGAAGGCTCAGCTGGCCGGACGTTTGAAGCTTCTGGTCCAGCTTGTGCAGACGCTAAGATGCCAACGCTAGTCACTATGAAAAGGGTCCGAGGATTCTCTTCTTTTCCTCTCGGGATCTGCTGGCACTCGCAGAAAGCAGGTCTGCTTGTTGGTTTTCTAGGCTAGGATTCCCGAGGCCAATCGTTCTTGACTGGGTTAATTTCCTACAGCTACCCACACACTCTGACTCGCTCACGGTACTCTCAAAAGATTCGAGGGATACGCGGCCGCCTCGCGGTCCCTGAAATGCAAGCGTCCGAGTGGCTCCGGGTCAGCTGCGGCCAGCTAGAATGAGACCATAAGACCACGAAAACTAATTTGGCACACACACTAAATATCACCTTTTAATCGCAATGAATCAGGGTCTTATCTGGGTCAGGCAATGCCCGATCACTTTATCCTTGTAGGAATGGAGTACACCACGTTTTCTTTTTGAATATATTATATATATTTTTGGTGTCCCGAATAATTCGTCTTCTCGCTGTCAACTGATTTGCCAAAGTGAAGCTGCGAGTCAACTAGCACGCAATTATGTATCTATGCTTTGGCCGCAGTCGAACGGTAAATTTTCAGAATTCAGCCACTCGACGCGCCAGCATGCAATCTAGCTGTACAATCGCCTGATCTCTTTTGCTTCTTTTGCCTTCCACCTCGCGAGCTGAGCGCGCGAAGAAGAAAATTTGCCAAAAAGCAATAACACCAACATCGTTGCTCATGCGTGTGTGCGTTCGCCGTATAGAAAAAGGGAGCGAATGAGACGCATATATACGTACATGCGGGTGCGCTTTTTGCTGATGCGACTAAACAAACAGGGTGAGGCAATTTTGCATCTTGTTGCCTTCCAGTTATGCTGCCCTGTAGGAACCTGGACACTACACCACAGTTGATGCTGCGAGAGGCTTACTCACGAAGTCATTAACTGAAAAAAAGACAGTTGTTACAATCGAACTTGAATGTCCTTTAAATGATATATTGGCTATATCGACTCGGCTGTTGATGCTGATGGAGAATATATACACTTTATGATATCGGAGATTATTCCTTCTGCCTGTTACATATATTTGCACGACTTTAGCTTACCCTTTTTACTCTACGCGTAAGGGGTATAAAAAGTAGTGACCTTACAAGTAAATTTGGCCGATACTTGTGCAACGATCCTCTGCTTATTTCTTTCCAATGGTAGTGGAATGATTTTAAAAATGTCCGAGTGTTGATTGAGATAATGCGGAATTTCGGCCTCTATCACTATGACAGCGTTCTTGAAAATTCCTTGCAACTAGCTTGTACACCGATATCAAGGGATGTCTCGAGCCTTTTCCTGGCAAAACATGATTTCGTGGTAGCGACTGTTGAATGATGCTCATCTCCTTTATCATTTGAGCAGGTTTGATGAGGATGGGGGTGATTTTCTCATTGTTAATGTCCATCAACAGATCCAAGACCTTTGCCTGCATTTAATCTGTCTCATCAATCCAGCTTTGGATTTGGTTCATCAGCAAAAAGAATTTGATAGATTCTTTGTAGACTAGGAACTCCTCATTTATCGACTCCACGATGTTGTCCATTTTCTCGGTCATTTCCTAAAAACTGCTGTTAACTTTTTCTGACGTTATCTTCACCAAATTGCTGTTGCGCTGATTACTGTGGTTTGCTTGTCAACATAGTCTTTTAGGCGGTGCTGTTTTTTCTCCAATGATTTCATGTTATATATTGAAAACACTTCCTCCGATAAGTTAAACAATCCACCTGGACACAAATAGATCGTGCTGCAGTCCCTTTTCTTCCTCGGGCTTGTCATTTCCATAATAAGCCTGTTTTGAACTGAACTGTACTGAACTCTTTTACCCGTGGACATATCTTCTTTGCTTTTCCCAATATTGCTGGCGCTTGCTTCACAACATCAAAGTAAGCTTCTAGGTCGTAATAGATTAGAAATTTCCAGCTTGACGATACGACTTCCATCTGACCAACTTTATCCAAAAAAATCAGCGTATCCTGTTCAAGTGAGCGTATGTGTAGTTTGCTACTGTTATTTTGTGAAATTAATGTTGCACTATAAACTTGCAACATCACAAGCAAGCTAAGCACAGCTGTTGTTGTCCGGTTGACATTAGGACCTTACCGCTTTAACTTCTCTTTTGTTGTCTCATCGTTTTCCATTGGCAATGGGCATCATTTATTTTACGCTCTTTTTACTTTCCCACTGTTGGTTTTAATGGTGACGACACGAACTTTTTTGTCTGGACCCAGAGCAGTTTTCACTACCCTGCCCATAGGCCATCTTCCTGGCTGAGTGTTTTCCTGCTTCAGCAACACCATCTGGCCTTTCTGCAGGTTTGGTTTCTCTGTTCAATGTTCACTCTCTTTTGTAAAGAAACCAAATAGTCTTCTTTCCATTTTTGACGAAATTCTGCTCTGATTCGCTGTAGGTATCTCCATCGATCCAGTGATTCGATTTTTTCATCACTGTTGTTATCCTCCGCGGCTCCAATGAGTGGTCGTCCAATCAAGAAATGCCCAGGTGTGAGCACATCTTCAATCTCGTTTAACCCGTCAGATGTTACTAACGGCCTGGAGTTTAACACTGCTTCAATTCTACATAACAAAATAGAAAACTCCTCAAACGTGCAACTGTTTTCCTCAATTACCCGTTTTGGGTGATGTTTGAAGGACTTTACTCCTGCTCCCCACAATTCTCCCATGTGGGGACTTCCCGGAGGAATGCAGTGCCATTTCTGACCTCGACCCTTTGAGCAGCGTACTTGAAAGGAACCTGCATAGTCCACTCCCGTGGCGTGAAATGGGTGATTTCCTGTCACTCCGTAGGTCGGAAGATTTCCCATTAGTTGACACGCTGACTCCTTTCTGTACCGAATTCAGGTTACACAATTTCGAAGATGCTTTTTTAGCGCATTTCGTAAACCAAACATCCAATATTCCCGCTCCAATAGATTTCTCATTAGCTTCACTCCTCCATGAAGCGTTGATTTGTGCGCATTATTTATAAGCAGCGAAGGAATATGCGATTTTCCCAAAATAATTGGATGCTTCATTGCATATGGCAGCGATAAATTGTGCAATCGACCTCCTACTCGCAGCACTGCTTGATCGTCCAGGAACGGGGTAAGCGGAAGGAGTTTGCTTTTCGTCTCCAAGGGTTTTCTATTCATCAACTGGTTTATCTCCTTTCCAAATTCCAGATGCTGTTGTAGCTTTATAACAATTGTTTTTGCTTTTGAATATTCGTTTTCAAGGGGCCAAGTATTCTGTGTTGCTCTCGATTTTACAATGAAGCGCAGAGTCAAAGCTTCTTAATGCTAGAGTACTTTGACAGCAGTGGAATAAATGGGTTGTTATCTTGCAGCACCGTTGTCACAACAAATGTTTCAGCATCTTTATGGTCTGGCCATTGATTGGCAGGCCTTGATAACCACTTTGGTCCGTGCCACCAAATGGTTTGCTCTTCCAGCTTTTTGGGTAAAATTCCTCTTGAAGCTACGTCAGCTGGATTTTCCTCGGACCTAACGTAATTCCAAACCACTCCTGGCAGTTTCTTTTCAAAGTCATCCACTCTTCTTCAGATTCTTCAGATTCGCAAGATATGGCAACTCACATGCGAATTCTCGCCAAATCTTTGCAGTCACTTCATCGAGTTCTGTATCCCAAGAGAGTGTCAATTTCCATAACTCTTGGATAAAACTCTTCCCTTGTAAGGTTACGGGTGCAAGCCATCCAACTGGGTCAAATATCCTTGCCAATTGTGATAAGAAAATAAGACAATTGTGATATCCCATCCAGCAAGGGCATTTTGACGCTAAAGGTGAAGATATCTTTTGATGGGTCCTGTAGACCCAATGTTTTAGCTGATTCGTCTTTTTTTATCGTGATTTTGTCGACTTTGCTTGTATTTTCGATCGTAGCAGTAATGTTTTCGTCATTGGCGATCCATTTTCTTAGGTTCATGCCAGCCTTCTGCATCACATTCCGAAGTTTTTGTTGCGTTTCGATACATCCCTCAACAGTGTTGTCTCCAGTCATCACATCATCCATATAAAAGTCTTCTTTAATGACCTTAGCTATTGCCTCATCATTCTGGCAGTGAATATCAGCCAGTTGCTGCAATGAGCGCACTACCAGAAATGGTGCACCTGACGTTCCATATGTCACGGTGCCCAATTTAAACTCTCGAATTGGCTCCTTTGGATCTTCTCTCCATACAATGTATTGATAGTCCTGATTCTCTGTTTTGATTTTGATCTGCCGGTACATCTTTTCAATATCAGCAGTCATTAAATATTTCCATAGTCTCCAATTTGCCAGAATGTCGAAAATATCCTTTTGAATCTTGGGCCCGATGGCCATTACATCGTTTAAGCTGAGTCCATTACTTGATTTGGCAGAGGCATCAAAAACCACCCTTAGTTGCGTGGTTAGGCTGTCAGGTCGAATGACTGCTTGATGTGGCATGTAGTACTTTCCTTGACCTTTCGCTTTTACTTCCACCAAATGACCCAGCCGTGGGTACTCTTCCATGAATGCTTTGTTTTGTTGGAAAATGTTTTTATCCTTTTTAAACCGTTTTTCCATTTGCATCAGTCTTGCTACTGCATGTCTGCGCGAGCCTCCTAGCTCAAACTCATTGCGAAAGGTGATTGATACAACAAGGCGTCCATCATTATCAACTGTAGTCGTATTTTTGTAATGATCTTCGCAGCTGGACTCCTCGATTGTTTTAATATTTTCCTCCTCTTCCAGTTCACAGAATCTCTCAAGATCATCATTGGTAATGATTGTTGCTGCAGCGATGATTTTATTTGGTTTGGCCCTGGAAATGTTTCCCGACACTATCCAACCCTTAACCGTTTTATCCTGGCCCTTCATAATGACCGGAAACAAATCTGCGCCAACAATGAGGTCTATCCTGCTGGCCTTGTTGAAGTTGGGATCGGCAAGACTACAATTTTTCCAGTCCTTATTGATGCCAATGTCAATATTGTTGATTGGCAAGACTGTAATTTTGACAACACCGATGCCTCAGGGCGTGTTTCAAATTTGTTTGCGAATCTAGGTTTCATTTTCAGTTGAACGCTGCTCTTGGAAATCTCTATGGCATTGGAGAATATTCCCTGGATTGCCACCACCTCTTTTGCCCTTGGCAGCTTTAAAAGTTGAGCAGCTTCCTCTAATATGATTGTCCTTTGCGATCCTTCGTCCATAAGTGCTCTTAATATTTGATAATTGACTCATTTCCAAGATTTTTTGCAGTCTTTCATACTATGTGCACCAAAGCAGCGATAGCACAAGCAATGTTTTCAGACAAACACATTTCGTTTTACAGTCGCAACTACTGTTAATGTTTGGCACTTCAATATGTCGTGCCCATTAATAGAGCAGAATCGGAAACTTCTTTGTTGTGATTGTATCATAACCACTTCCTTTGGCAATGGCCTTACTGAGTTAAATAGGTGCTCAATAAATTCCATCACATATTTTAATGACTGGATTTCCCGGTTCTTTGTTTTAATATGCTGCTCGTAGAGTTAAAGAGCCTCCGGTGAGAATCTCCGCAGGAGAAGATGAGCAAAAATAACGTCTACCTCGTCGCTAAGTTCAGCTTTCTTCTTTGCAGCATAAATAAAATTTGTTGCGGCATCCATAAAGACGCGTCTGTCCTCTTGAGATGTCATTCGTAAGAGTTGCAGATCCAAAATTTCGTCCAAATGGGCAGAGAAAATTTTTCTGTTATTTTTGTACCGCTTGTAAATTAAATCCCAGGCCAATTCATAATTTGCATCATCGCTCTGGAGAAAATGGCCTACCACCTTTGTAGCTTCTCCCTTGAGATACGACTTCAGATAATTGAGCTCAGCTTGTGCTTTTCGTCTAGCACCGTCATCCAAATTTTTATTCTTGAGATAGGCTCCACAATATCGTAGCTGCCCATTTCCATGAAGCTTTCCCTAGCTTCCTGAATAGCCAGCTCCAGTTATTCCAAACAGTTATTCAGTTGAGTAACTGTAGCGGGGCTCGTAGATCGAATGCTGTCCGTATCAATCTTTCGAGGCGAAACTGTTTTCCTTGTCCGGTGTATCAGAATTGCTTTTGATCCCCGGCTCCTTCCTCGTATTGACCTCTCAATTTGACCTTCAAACTTTGCTCTATGTGGGCTTTAACTTGCTCCACCGTCTTGTCTAATACTCTTTCATTGTAGTATTGATGATCGATCACTCCAAATTTGAGCAATGAGGTATGGTTAGCTTTGAATTTTGCTACCTTTTCATCGATTACTCGTTCATCGGCCTTTTCCTTGATGAGTTTCTGAAGATCCCTGTTGATCTCCACCTGCAACTTAATCAGTTGAAGCACTTTTTCGGAATGCAGTTTAAGTTTTTTTTTTATTGGTTATGCGTTTGATTTTTGTTTTAATTGGTCTCCAAGTAGACCCTGTTGTATTGACTTACAGTTTTAATTACAACCACTGATTCCGTTGTCTTAAGCCACGGAAAACGCTTTACTCTGCACTGACTTACTAGTCTTTCAAGTAAATTTTGTCGGTTCGAAGGACCAAAAAATGTATAGAATTATACACCTAAGATGAGCACGCTTGTAATTTATTATGTGTACTGTATAGCTCTTGCATGCGATCCTTCTTTTATTCATCAAATTCATCCTTTAAATCTAACTTATCTATTGCTTCGTTTGTTAGACGAAGCATGTGTATGTTTATGTGTGTTGGTAATTACCCTTCAGTTCCAGAATTCACGCATCGTCAAATTCATGCCTTATTCCCGCGTCTGCTTTGACGTCGACGTCGACAGAACAGAACTCTGTGTGTATTTCTTGTTGCAATTTTACCTACTGCAGCCGAAAATCTATTCCGATCGTTAATGGAAAAGCTTTAAGATAGACTTTAATTATTATTACCCCAAAAACTATCAATTATATATGGATCACAAACAAATGTATAGAAATCAATCTAATAGTCGGATATGCCATTCCATACTCTCAAAGACAAAGCGGAGAAACGGATTAACGCCGCATCGTTTATTGTTTCTGGGTCTGCGTTTGCATAGAAATATCTAAACACTTGTTTATTTCATTTCTAATGGCAGCTCGTGACGAATTGCAATTCAAATAATGTTCAAGTTATTAAAATAAATATATTACTTGTGTAAAGTGAAAGAATAGTTTTCTGCAGACTAGCTACTGTGATGTAAAGTGATTTCTCGTTTTATGAATTCTTTTTAATTCAAATCAACAATTTTCTACATACACTAGTTTTATGTTTATTATGATAATGTTATATTCTAATATATATATATTGTTAAATAAAATGAATTTAACTGTTATGACTATACAATGTTGCGTGTTTGTGTTCTTGGTAAATTATTTGAATAAACGCATAAATCGAATTAATGTCAATGTAAACTAAATTGATCGGTGACTTCTTTGCAAAAGTCATCCAATAATCATTGGTGAATCAAATATGAATTTTTAGGTGAAATCATTAATGATTTTTGCAAAGAATTCATGAATTCAAGAGTGATTCATACAGGATTAGTCATGCATGACCGCCTAGGACAGGCCTATGTTAAATTCACGTATAATTTTCATTGGAATTCACCCAGGATTCTTGGACACCCATGACTAATTCTTCGGTGAATCCTTGGTCATTCGCTTAGCTTATCAGCTAGGTTACTTATGTTCGTGGGATCGTGGTCGGGGCTCGTAGAGGCATCTTTGTTCAATTCTGAACAGACCATCTGATTTTATATAATCTTGTTAGTTCCGATAGCGAAGAGAAGATTCTATTGTATATTAATCAATGCTTTCAGATACAGTGTGTATCTTCTGATATATTTGATGGGACAGCATATTAAAATCAATGAGAAATCTTATTGATATTAAAAAAAATAAATTTAAAAAAAGAAATTTATAAAAAAAAGGTTGGAATGGGGTATGGTGAGGGTGAGGGGAGGTGAGGTGTTTTTCGTTGTAACATTTAATATAATTCACATTGACCAACTTTTTTTTTTCAAATTATGGTTTTTTTTTTTTTTTTTGGCTTTGTTCAACGCAGGGTTGAAAATTTGGTTGGTTGGTTTGATTGACCAGTAACAAATTATGGTTTACTGTTTTATTCTAATATGCCTTCCTCACATTTTTAAAAAAGTTATCGTCATCACTGAAAATGTAGTTTGCTGTCCTCATTGTGCTGCTTCTGCATTTGCATTTTCAGAACATCTGTTCATTGTTGACAATTTACAAACTGACTGGCAGTGAAATATACAAATTGATAATGGATAATCAATTGGAAATTATTTCTAAAATTGACTCAGAATATTGCATGTTGGCGAGAGTCTGGAGTGCTTCCATGGTAGGATGCTTCCCAATGGTAGGATCATTTTGAAAGACTTCTGCCAAGAAGTCATTATCCAGTTGGCAAATGAGTTTTTGCCACCAAAATACATGACACAGGAGAAGGTTGTTAAGTGTGTGCTAGGATTCCAAAAGTAAGGATTCCCTCAGTGCTTTGGTGTCTTCTGACATCTTGTCCGCATCAAATTCAGTTATTTTTTTATTTTATTAATAGTGATGAGCACCATGATTGTCGACCAAAAGTAGTCGACTATCGAATAAAAACTATCGAACAATCGAATAGATAGCGAGTAATGCGACTACATTTTCCCAAAATGTTCTTTTCTGTCATCTCAAGTGGCCTACTACATTGTATGGGGAAAAATGTACATTTTGCCCAAAATGCGAAAATGCTAAATGCAGTTGTAGTGAGGACATTATATGTATGCCTTTTACTTTAATTATGAAGAAAATTTTAATTAGGTATGAAAAATAATTAATTTAAATGATTGCATAGTATATTTGAATCTACTTTGATAAACTTTGATTTTATGATTTTCGTATTCAAATTTATTACGAAACATGTTTAATTTTACATGTTTTTTTTTAAGTGCGTGCAAATTGTAAATAAACATGAGCAACTTACAATTAAATATAACGCACTTAAAATGAATTAAATTACACGTTGATTTTAATAATTTTCATATTTACTAGGCAATTCTAATATGTTTTTAGTTAAAATAAAGTCATTCATATTTAGATCTAATATGAAAACTTGCATTTGCGAATTGAACATGTTTATAGTTAATTATACTGTGCATTTTTTTTGCAGTGTACTGAGAGCCAAAGATAAAAAGGTGAAATTCGCTTTTGTCTGTTAAAAACATTATTTAGGTTTCTATTTCAAGCGAAGGTTCTTTCCACTTTTGGCAGCCAGCTGAACAAGTCCTCTTAATCTCCTAATCTAATTTCAGGTGTGGCACTTTGTACTACTTAAGTACAAAAATTTTCTTTCGGGCCCAATTTATCGCCCACCTCAGCCAGTACCCTTGGCATGGCTATATCGCTGGCCATTCTAGTTGCCAACAACTTCGATCTCTTTGATTCCCTCTTGCTTCTGAGCTTAAAGAGGAAAAGCTCACGGCGAGAGAAATCTGAGGCTAGATGAGCGAAAAGCTTCCAGGCCGGTCCAGCAAGCAACGACAGAGCGGTTGTTTTTTTGTTATTCGGTTGGACGGAGTAAAAGAAAACCCGCATAATCTTCGGAGAAATACCCAGAAAACTCGGCCAAAATCGGTGATCTTCTTTTCAAATAGTGGAAATCTCGCCAAAAGCCAATTTTTGCGCACAGTCCCCGAAGAGCGTAACTCCCGTTGGCCTAACGGCCCTGATGCCGGCTCTCTTTCTCCCGAAGGCTTAGGCCAAAGGCAACCTATTTTTTTTTTTTGTTGTTTATGCTAGTGGTAAAGAAAAGTGTAATTCCATCGGCGAAAGCAATTTAGGAAAAATTTATTCTAGTCTGCGTCAGACTTTACCGTTTTTTTTTGTGCAAGTTCCTCTCATTCCTCTGATGCTCCGTTAGTCGCCATCTTGATCGAAAGAGCCGCTCTCGTTTTGTAAAGCAAATTGTAAAAAAGGCAAAAAGGAGAGGGAAAGAGAGAGATGCTTGTAGCACAGAATTTGTGATGTACCCACGATTTTCTTTGGGTGTCTTTTTTTGTGTGTTTAGTTTAGTTTAGTTTATTGGATTTTTACATCCTAGCACGAAGAGTTAAAAACTTATAAATATTGTGCTAGTCACTTAAATAAATCAAATTATATTAAACGTTGCAAAATTAAATAATACTTTAGGAAGACTTACATTTAGTTAACAGTAGTTCAGAAAAATTGAGCATTTGATAATATAACATTTCGCTTGATATCAGTTAGAACTGTATAATTATTTAAATCTAAAAGAAAGAAAAACTAAAGGCTACAAATAGAATAAAGATAGTTTCAAAATATAAATAATACTTTTATATGGTGTGTAGGTGACTAAATAATTTGGCCTTGAACTGAGGTGCGCTTGTTATGGTTTTTAAAATATGCGGAAGTTGGTTCCAGAGTCGAACGGCATGGATAATAAATTGGTATTCAGAGCTTGCTAACCTGATCTTGATGCAAACTAGATTTCTCGTTCTTTTTGACGCACTAAAGCTTAACAAAGAGTATAGGTACGATGGATTCTTAATATTAATAATTTTGTGAAGCATGGTTAGGACCTTGAAGGATATCCAAGATTTTAAGCTAAGATTATATAATTGGTTAGAAAATTCAGTAATTGGATTCCTCGATCTAATGTTGAAAACATACCTCGCAATATTGTTAAACATGACATTTATTTTATTAAAGCTAAGTGCATCACATTTTCCAAAAACTTCTACACCGTAAAAAAGAGAGGGGATCAGGTAGGATTTGGCAATTAAGTGTCTGATTTTTTGGGGTAAGTACATCCTAGTTATGTTAAGCTGTCGTAGCATTCCATAAGTTTTCCCAACTGTCCGAATGATATGATTGCCCCATGAGAGCGTCGCGCTAAATGAAAAACCAAGATTGAACTAGAGACCTGCACGAGTAAGTATAAAAAGTAACATGTTACTACTCGCCGAGTACGATTACACTGCTCGACAAAATGAAATTCGATCTTCCCCCAATTCACCAAACCAACTTTTTCTAAAGTATTTTGGCCCGCTGGTCACGAAAAGCGGCATGAAAAAAATTCTATCGAATCGTTATCGAGATATTATCGATAAACTGTTTTTTCGATTTTTTCAAAAGTTGCTTCCACTTAAACTCTCATAACTTTCCACTTAAACTCTCATAACTTTTTTGTTTCTACACCTATTAAAAAGTTTTAAGGCAATTAAGAAAGAAGAAACCTGACGGAAAGTTTTGGTTTCAGACAAAAATGTGATAGGATGACGGCTTTCAGAGCTATAGGCCCAAATGTAGAAAAAAAACCTTAATTTTTTCAAAATTTAAAAAATTATCGAAATTAAACAAAATTAATGTTTTTTTAAAATTCGAAATTAAAGTATTTTATTAACTTTAAGAAAAGCCTTCACACACAAAAATCAGATAAATCGGTCGATCAACTCTGCTTGATTAATAAGGTGTGGCTTGTAGTGTCCAGTATATATATGCGAACTTTAACAAATTGCTGCAAATTATAATTTGAAGTCATTTCAATCATATCGATATATTTCTTTTTGTTCGGCCATAGTTCTTCTTCAAAAGTGTTGACTCCGCCACTGTATTGCTTTGCATCTAGTCGCATCTCATTCTTTTGTCTCTCTCTCGTTTTGTTCTCACGTATGTACGATTCAGCAACTGGAAGGGTACCGTTTGAAAGCTCCCTTCTAGCTCAGGCTACGCTAGTAAGTAGAGAAAAGCTGAACACGCGATCTTTTCTGTTTTAACAATTCAAGCAACCAGACGTGTTTTAGCTCTAGTCGTAGTATTAAAAAATTCAAGTACTGCGTGAACACGTAGATCTATTAAAAGTGAAGAGCAAATGCTGAAAAGTCTTCTAAGACGCTGGGTAGTTATTGTAGCTGCGCCCCAACTATCCGCGAAATTCCAAGAGAATACAGGTGATTTATAACAGTCGTTTTATTTGTGCATGGCCTAAGTCTTGCGTATTTTCTCAGATCTCCGCATTGACCATACACAAGGTACCGGCGTCTGCCATGCGCAGTGCGCTGCGCCTTGCGCTTTTCAACTAAAACCCATGGCAGCGTCGGTAACCTCACCTACACCAGTGTACCTAACCTCACTTGCACCGGCTTACGTAACCAATTACACATATATATATTATATATGTATATGTGCCTTGCTGGATGTAGCGATTTGCCTCGTGTCTAGGGCTTCTTCGTCAGTGAACATAACCTTTTGCCAGACTCCCGATCGGATGGCTTAGTGTGCAGCAGCTCATCTAAACCCAACAAAAACAGCGTTGGATAACAAATGTATCAATAACTGTTTGACTGCTCTGCATACGTTTTATTTGCACCCTGCAATTGGGCCTATTAATTTTGTGCAACACCTGATGTGTGCGCTTGTTTTCTTCGATGTGTGCGTATGAGCTGGCACAGAAAGCTTTTGAATTTGCAATTTTCTTTTAGTTGAATTTTTGAATCACTTACTCAGTATTGACTGTTGTACTATGTTAATCAAACATTAATTTAGCTGATTCCTCTTTTAAAATCAATCTAGACAGTTTGCAGATTTTGTTTGATATTAATTTCACGATAACCTTTTGTTGTTCGAACTAAAGTAATGATTTATCTGATTGTTTCCTTTTCTTTTCGAAAGAATTTTAGTTATTTTGATAAAAACATGAATTTGTAATAAACTATAAAATCGGCGGAATAAGCATCTGCGTATTCAACACAACGCTTTTTCCCACGGATTTTGGTTCCAGAAATCTTGGTAAGGCAAACGTAACAATCCTTCTCTTGGTCCACTGGTTCCCTCCAAATCATTGGAGTTTCAAATGAAAAGATTTAAATTTTTCCTGAAGACCACTTTTTCAAAATTCTACGGCATCTTGAGCATAAGACTTGTGGAACCTAATGAGAACCTTCATTTTTTATTGCCAGTCCGAAGTAATTAAAATACGTTGTTTTAAGCGACTTCGTAATGCTATCTCCTCCACTAGAGCCAACATACAGCTCGCAAACATAGCAAAACAAGTTAGCACTCTTGTTGCATATAAATTTGGGCATTTTTCTCTGGACTTTATTTACTTAACTTTCTTAAGCTTCACCGTCGAAAAATATCGATATCGAAAACTGGTTTTACACTGAGTCAATGTGCGTCACAATTCTGCGTCACACAAGCTGGTTTTATACTGAGTCACGTTGCGTTACATTGAGTTGAGTCACATCTTCATGTGAACGTCAAATTAAGTCACGCATAAGTGTAAAGAGCCGTTATAAGTTTCATGTGATATTTAAATTAAAGATCTAAAAGAATTCCACTTGGCTTGTGAAAATGCTGAGTAAGTGAAACTTGTGAGTCTGCCCCTTTTCACCCTTTTTTTGAAAAAGCCATTTCACGTACGATTTTTGTGTATGAAAGCTTTTCTTAAAGTTAACAAAATATTTTATTTTCGAATTTAAAAAAAAAAACATTAATTTTGTTTATCAGTTTGCATTTACAAGTACTTTAATATCGATAATTTTTTTTAATTTAAAAAAAAATAAAGGTTTTTTTTCTACATTTGGGTCTATAGCTCTGAAAGCCGTCCTATCACATTTTTGTCTGAAAGCAAAACTTTCCGTCAGGTTTCTTCTTTCTTAATTGCCTTACAACTTTTCAATAGGTGTAGAAACAAAAAAGTTATGAGACTTTAAATGGAGGCAACTTTTGAAAAAAAATCGAAAAAACAGTTTATCGATAATATCTCAATAACGATTCGACAGAATTTTTCATGTCGCTTTTCGTGCTCAGCGGTCCAAAATACTTTAGAAAAAGTTGGTTTGGTGAACTGGGGAAAAATGCTGTCGAGCAGTGTATGATATGATGCTGAAACCCGAGACATGTCTAGATACTCCTTGAGAAAGGCTGCGTATTGGATCATGATTTAACTGTGATTAGCCAACTTTTCTTACAAATTTAAAAATCTGCTCAAGGCTCGCTGCCAAATTTGTTTTCCAGCAAAGGGAGTCCATCCCGCAATGTGCTGAATTAATAAACTATGTGTGTAAAACTAACTACTTATAGTTCATTAGATTTTTATACTCTGTACCGTAGGTACATAGTAAGAAAAAGTATTTAGCAGCCAGAAGGAAGCATTTTTTTTTATTTTTTTTATTGTTTATTTTGTACAATGCGTTTAACTTCTTAATCTAAATAAACAAGAGATGAATATATATTAATAATGATGCAATGTCCCGTGTCGAGCACTCAGCGTCTACAATTAGCTTACATATATAGTATTCTTTTTAGAGAAAAATGAAAATTACATATTTGTACATGAAAAATGATACAAAAATAACAGTTGAATGACTTGTAATGAAAAATTATTTGAAAAAACATTACATATATGACTATTTACGAATTAGATAAAAGGTTAAAAGACTATGATACAGACTAAAAATATGAGTTTGTATATATGTGTATAGGCTAATCCTGTCGCCACCAAAACTTCTTGGATTCTATTTTTTCTAAAGCTAAGACGTCTTTGGAAGATATGCTTGTGTCGAATCTGAATTCGCTTTGTTCTGGTATAGATTCCTTAATTGTTTTGTCTGTAGCCCTGCGGTATCTATGGTACAATACTGGAACACATTTATCATTTTGCACCAGTTGATGCTTATCTAGGTAAATGAAGGCCTCTGGTGGGATAAATCCTGGTTTCAGTGTCTTTTTGATGTATTCCTCATTAGCGTAAAATGGACCATTAATTAGGTTGTTAACTTCGCAATCCAAGCATTTTTGTATGTGGCCTCTTATAAGGTTGATCACAAAGTTGTCGATCCTGTAAACGTTAGCTTTATTATACACATAGCTGTTTTGGTAGTACTTGGTATAGTTGCTTTGTGGTGTTCTATAAAGCGAGGTACAAGCTCTGAGACATTTACGTTTAAATATTCGTATCCTTTCCATATATGAGGGCGAAATATTAAACCAGATGGGAGCTGCATATGTGATTATGGGACGTATTAAGCACTGGTACATTATTATTTTAACTCGAGACGATATGTGCATTGAGTAGAATAGATTTTTATATATGTGGAATGCTTTTGTTGCTCGTTCCAATTGTTTATTGATGTGGTTGTTGAAATACAAAAATTTGTCCAAATGAACTCCTAAGTACTTAACAGTATTATAGTTTGTTATTAGCACGTCATTTTTATTTGATTTAATGCCAGACTTTTTCCAATTTTTTGTTGCATCTTTTGACGGGTGGTCTAAATAGAATGGTTTCACACTTTTCTGTATTAATTTTTAGATGCCAGTTATCTGTGCCAATTTGATCGTATGATTTTTGAAGGTTCGAGTTAATTTCCCTAATGTTGTTATCTGCGTGGTAGATGACGATATCATCAGCAAACGATATTATGTTGTCGATCTTATTTATTAAACCCAGTAGAAATATGTTGAATAGTATTGGCTGCAGACCATTTTCCATTTTAAAGTATTGAGAGCTAAATTTTTTGCCATTAGATATAACAAACTCTTTTTTACATATCATGTTGTATATGAGTATTATGAGGTGTATCGGAAAATCGTATTGAAGTAGTCTGAATATCAAGCCTTGAATCCATGGTCCATCAAATGCCTTTTCAAGATCTATGAGGCATGCACCAGTGCAGTATTTTTTTTGCCAGTTCCAGTTGACGTATGAGACGAGGCAATTGATAGCATGTGTAGTGGAGTGTTTGTATTTGAAACCGAATTGCTTTTCACTAATTAGGTTATTTTCGTTGCAAAATGTGATAATGTTGTTGTTAACACATGCTTCAAACACTTTACTTGTGTTAGGCAAAAGACTTATTGGACGTAAGTTGCCTATAACAGTCGGATCTTTGCCTTTTTTAGGTATAATTATAGTTTTAGCACGTTTCCAATTCTCCGGGAAGTAGGCGTTGTTTAGCATATTGTTAAACAGTGATCCATATTCTAGCACTATCAAAAGCGGATTTTTTAATATAATATTTGGTATACCGTCTAAACCAGAAGATAGTTTCGTTGGGAGCTTTTTGAATATATTAATAATGGTGTCTTGAGTAGCGAAATAATTTTCAGCTTGCTCGTCATCTAGCATATTGGATTTTTTACTTTCGCTAAAGGTAGTCTTTGTGTCTTGCTGAGCATCAATTCTAGTTTTTATGTCTAAAAAATTTATGAAGCTCAATGAAACAATATTATGAGTTAGATTATCAGGATCATTCTGCTTTGCTGAGTGAACTGATTGCATATATGAGCCTATAACGTTAAGGATAGGGTCTTGTTCTCTGATAATAAAGTATTGTGGCGTTGTTTCTACTATACTTTTGTCAATATTAGCCTTTCTAAGTAAATGTTCTGAGTCTATTGGTATTTTGATTTCATTTAATTGCAGAGCAGAGTATGGCTTGAAGTTTTTTTTTAATTTTTTGAAACATGTCGAGAGAATCTCGAGGGTCTATTGATGTTAGCCTTTTTTTGTAGTGGTCGTTTGATATTTTGTTATTAATTAATATTATTATATTTTGTTAATATTTTTGTAGTATTCTAGTTAGTTTTAGTTTGGCTTTAAGTTGTACTATTACCTCGTGTCTAAGTACAATTTCCATTCTATTGTGTTTCTTTATTAAGGTAAGAATGTCACTTTTTTCTTTGTGAAGTTTTGATATTATCGCGTTATTATATTTTTTGTAGGGATCTTTGTTTACAAATACAGTGTCTGTGATGATTTTAGATAGTACGTTTAGGTGAGTGTCGATTTCAGTGTTGTCTAGGTTTCTTTCTGTTGGCACCCGGCTTACTGTGGACAGTTTTTGAAGGATTTTTCGTTCGAACTTGATCCAATTGGTTTTCCTGTAGTCATAAGCTCTGCTGGTATTTTCTATAAATATTTCAAATGGTTGGAGGTATGAGTTCTTTGAGACTATAATTTGGATTGCCATGTGGTCACTATCATAGTCAAGGGTATTAAGACAGTTTATAGTATTGTTAGTTTTTTGTATAAATAGTCTGGAATCTATTATACATAAGTCCAGGAATGAATCACCTCTTGGGAAAGATGGGATCATTGAGGCGTAGATCACATCTGTATTTGATTTTGTTGCTGTCAATCCATTTTTTAAGTATATTTCCCTTGGAGTTGCTTGTATTATTTCCCCAGTCAGCATGTTTACTATTTAAGTCTCCTGCAAGTAGGAAGTAACTTCCAGGGTTTTCCAATTTGAGGGCTTCAAATAAAGAGTTTAAATCCTTTTCAAAATGTTCATTGTTATTACCACTTGGGTAATAACCAGCTATAATAAATAATGATTTTTTATCTGCAGTTGGGATTTTAATGGTACAGGTTTCTAGGGTCGTTAGTTTTGATGATTCGCAGCCTGTAATGTTAACGTATTTAATGTTATTTCGTGTGAGAATGCCTGTTCCACCCCCTCTTAATGAATTAATTCTGTCCTCGTTATTGTTAACCTGCTTAGGAATATTTACAATCGGCGCTGAGCTTGGAAAATGATCCGAAAATTTTATATTTGGATTAATGAAGCTTTGCCTAACAGGTGATTTCTTGGCTATATTAATTTGTTTTCTTTCATTTAATTTTTTCTTAAGACTAATATATTTTTCACAACCTTTATAGGATGCTGGATGCCAGTACTTCTTGCATAGGACGCAATATATGTTTGATTTGTCAGAATCGTTGTTTTTTTCCATTGGGCATTCTGTGCTGCTATGAGGTTGGTCGCACTTGACACATCGAGGTGGAAGATGACAATTGGCCGCGCTGTGAAAGAAGCCTTGGCAGTTGCGACATTGGGCAATGTCGTTTTTCCTCAAGGGTTCCCACTTGATGCATCTATGAAGGACGTTTTTAATGTTTTGTTTGAGGGCATTTATACTGCTCTCCGGAGTTAGTTGAACCATGAATATTGGAAGTGCTGTGATGTTTGTTTTTGATTGTTTCGTGGAAAAGGGCGTCACTTTTGTAAATTTTAGATGATGACTTTGATATTGCTGTAGTTCATTGAGAATTAATTGAGGATCCGTATTAGCATTTAAGCCTTTTAGCAAGTATGTTTTTGTTTTTAGTGATTTTGGTGTGTTTGTGAAAAAGTGAACTTTAGTTTTTGTGAGGAAATCTTTTATAAGTGTGAAGATCTCCAATTCTTCAACATATAGTATTTGTTTCAATTCTCCAGTTTCTTTAATTTTGAAGTTTTTTATTTTTAAGCCTTTCTCTAAGACTTCAATTAATTTGTTTGGCTTCAGACCAGAGATGATAATCGGTGGTGCTTTGTTTTTATTGGCATTTTTGTTGTTATTAGACTTCTTATCAGTCCACATCAAGAACAGCGTAGTATTTGTTTGATTGATTGGCTGCTGATGGGTAAGCCATGTTGTTGCTTTTTCTTTTATTTAAATTTATTTGGTTTAGGAGATCCGCACGTGTTGTTTGGTCTGTGACCATTAAATTGTCAGAGTTTTGAGCATACTGCTCACTCATTGTTTAATGTCTTCACTAATACTATGTGTTTTTGTCTAACTGTTGTTATGTGTAATAAATGAATAGATATTGGTTCGTTTTACAAAACGAGGAAAACGAGAAAAAAAAAATAAACTCCACTCGTGGTCCGCGATAGGTCTTGCTCTCATCACTGTCGCGAGCGAACTCCCGAAGGAAGCATCTCTGACCTCATAAAGTATATATATTCTTGATCAGCATCAACAGCCAAGTCGATATAGCAATTTCCGTCTGCCCGACTGTCCGTCAGTCCGACTGTCCATCTGACTGTCTGTCTGACGTGTAAGAGACAAAAACTTCTTGTACCTGCGACTGTGCGTTGCCAAAAATTAAAATAAACTTGTTCTACCCAGCGGAGCGAAATTCAAATGTGGAAGTTTGAAAAATCGTAAATTTTCTGTTGGTTATCGATTACCGATACTTTAATTAGCTTATTAAAGCTTATCCCTAGGCATTCGGAAATATATCTAAATAGCTGTGAGCTGCCAAGCACAACATATGTTTTGGCAAGTGCGTAACAATTAACTCGCGCAGTTTAGAAGTTTGTATTTCTTTCGCTGTGAAACACAAAGTTCTCATTGGTTTACCTAATGTCTTGGTTTTATATTCATTTAAAGGTATGTACTAAACAAAAAATAAATGTAAGTGACTCGTCCATGTACGTATTGCTTGTAAAACGTAGTGAAAGTTAAGCGTATTAACAGCCCTTAGTAACCTCTTTCGTGGAGCAAAACTACAAATGTTCACAAAAGTCCAAGTTGCCGTCGACATTTTCTGTCAGTCTGAGGCCTTGTTGTTTAAAAATTTCCAAGATCGCCTGCTAATATATGCTACCCTTTCATTTATTGGACCTTCTAGGC
>JAWNNM010000698.1:0-15788 GCA_035044965.1 Lordiphosa andalusiaca
ATATACTTGTTTTTTACCTGCGCAGGAGTTTTTATACCCGTTACTCGTATAGTAAAAATGGTGTACTAAAGTCGTGCAAATGTATGTAACAGGCAGAAGAAAGCATCTCCGAAATCATAAAGTATATATATTCTTCATCAGCATCAACAGTCGAGTCGATATATCCATGTCCGTCTGTCCGTCCGTTCGTCTGTATGAACACCTTGGTTGAAAAATTTTTCAAAGTGCAGAATTTTTTATTTTTATTCCCGTTACTCGTAGAGTAAAAAGGGTATACTAAAGTCGTGCAAATGTATGTAACAGGGAGTAGCAAACATTTCTGACCCCATAAAGTATATATATTCTTCATCAGCATCAACAGCCGAGTCTATATAGCCGTGATCGTCCGTCCGTCCGTCTGTATGAACACCTAGATCTCAGAGACTAGAAGAGCTACAGCAACCAAACTTTAGATGTAAGCTAGTATTGTCTGCTTATTCAAATTTTGGCCACGCCCCCTCCCGCCCCCGCAATAATAAATGTTAAATATCTCCTACAATTTGTAAGCTATCGAGCTCAATATGTACAATCTCACAAATTTTCATAAAGATCGGATAATAAATGGCAGAGTTAAAAAAACGTTGCATACTTATCTGAGCCGCATGAGGTTATTAAACACTAATTGCCTTGAGTAACGGGTTTTTCGGCCGCAAGGCCGACTTTAACTTACGCTCTCGTTCTGTTTACTTTGGTTTCTGGGTAGTTACTTTCAGAATTTTATTATTTTTTTGAATATTTTTCAATTCCGTGATAGTAATTCTTGATAGCGCATCGGCTACATAATTATCTTTGCCCTTTAGGTAAACTACTGTAAAATTAATTTCCTCTAATTCAAGTCTCATGCGTTTTAGTTTGGAACTAGCGTTTACCATTGAAAATAGGTAGGTAAGTGCTCTGTGATCTGTTTTGTTTTGTCTACCATAAATATATGACCTGAAATATGTTATTGCCCAACGAATAGCTGATAGTTCTTGTTCTGTTGTACTTTTGTTGCTTTCGCCTTTTGTAAAAGATCATGATGCGTATGCAATTGGAAGCTGGAGTCCATTTTTGTTTTGAGTTAGGACTGCTCCACATGGTTGCTTACTAGCATCAGTAATTATGCAAAATTCTTTGCTGAAATATGGATATTGTAAAAGAGTTGGGTTCATTAGATCAGATTTTAGATGTTCGAATGCGTTTTGGCATTCAGTTGTTCATTCGAATTTTACATATTTCATACATAATCTTGTTATGTGACGAAAATAGTCGGCAAACCGTCTGTAATAACAAAATGCAACAAATTTTCTAGCGCTGTCCGGATAATTTTGAATGACGTCGTATTTTTTGACGTCGGGAAGGATTCCTTTGTCTATGCATTTATGTCCTAGAAAAGTGACTTCATGCATAAAAAATGAACATTTTTCGGGATGTAACCTTAGGTTATGTTGCCTACATTTCTCAAAAACATCAGATAAGTTTTTGAGCATATGTTTTTCGGAACAACCAATGACTATTAAGTCATCCATATAAAGAAATGCTGGCGAAGGTTCTAGTCCAAAGAAAGCTAAAGTTGTCATTCTCTGACAGGAATTTGGCGCTATTTTTAAGCCGAATGGTAATCGAGTGAAGCGATATAAAAACCTGAAATGAAGTCAGTCAAGGCATGAAAAATATTTTGCTCTGCCTAGTTGAAATTTATCGGACAAAAGTTTTTTATTAATCTGACGATAGTCAATTACGAGTCGCCATTTTTTCTTTTCGGAATTTGGAAGTGACTTTTTTGGTACATGTAAACGTGGGCTATTATAAGGTGATACAGATGGTTCGACTGTTTTTTCATTAATGAGTTTTATGGACTTGTTCTTGAATTTCGTCTTTTTGACTATGAGAACTTCTGTAATTTTTTATGTATAACGGTTCATAATCCTTCAATCTATGTTTTTACTTATAAAATTTTTTTGTAGTTATCGAATCGGTTTCTAGTCCGAATAAATCGCTATATTGGGTGCATAATGTTGTAAGTTGTGTATGAAATTGTGGCGGGAAATTTTCCGAAAGTTTGGTTTATACAGATTTTTTTCTGTTTGCTACATCGTAGTTTGGGTTAATACAGATTTCTAAGTCTGATTCAACTACATCGTAGTTTGAAAGTATTTCATATTTTAAGTTGCTTATGCCGACTACCTGATCTGTATTTGTTGTATTTAGTAGTCTTATGAATGCATTTTGGACTGTTGCTATGGTATTTGCTATGTAGGGTTAGGTGCTGAGGTTATTTCCATTTTTCGGACAACTTAGGATCTTGCTGGCAGAATTATGGAGTTGTTGCCAGAACTGTATAATATTGGAACATAAATCGGATATTTTAAATTATTTAATTATTAACATAATTTAATATTTTAATATTTATTTATTAATATTTAAATATTTAATTGAATTAATTATAAGCAATTCTTCAGATGGCTTGAAATCTAATTGACAGTTGTATTATTTTATGAAATCGATTCCCAGTATTCCATCACAAGGAAAGCGAATTGTAAATTTACGATATGAAGTTAGCCCTTTTGATTTGGTAACTTCTTGCAAGAAGAAGAAGAATTTTTGGATGCAGCAATTAGAGTGGCCCAGAAAAAACAAGCGCTGGCGGACATATTGAAAAGCGAATCGAAGTCCGAAGGAGGCTTAAGGGATGTTGTCCATACAGTTGTTCCATATGATGCTTCAGTGTCAGGCGATGCCAATAAATGGATTCTTGGATTTGAACTTGAGTGTAATGCAATAGATGAAAGCGACATCTTCAAGTTTCGTTGTGTGCGCCTATTGATGAAACCAGCAACGGATGCGGACATGAATCGAACAATTATATGGAGTTCAAGGCTAATTTTCTAAAAACTTTTGGTCTTGACCACTCGATGGCGGAAGTGATCATGCTATTGCGGGACACCCGATATGTGCCTGGTAAATCAACGATAATGGAATACATTCTTCAAATGCAGGAGATTGCTTCACGTGCTGGCATCGATGAGGAGCAGACAATACAATTTATCATTGACGGATTCTGCGATATTACTCCCAGCATTGTTATTTTGTATTCAGCGAAAACGTTGGACCAACTTAAACAATTGTCTCCCAGATATGGTGACTTGCGCAGCAAAGCCCAATCTTCAGCACCTCAAGGAAGTGCAAAATCGTCAGTGCGTGGGCAAGAGACTTCACAAGCAGACAAAATCATAGTGCGTTGTTATAACTGCTCTGGGCGTGGACACTATGCCTCATCATGTTCTCAACCAAAACGTGAGAAAGGTTCTTGCTTCCGATGCGGCTCACTTCAGCATAAGATAAAGGACTGCCAGCAACCAGCAGTGACAATTCCGAAACTTGTTGGTATGACAGGAAATACCATGTTGGATCCCATTGAGCGTAATGATTTAACCGTTCCCATCATAAATAAGGTAGGAGTGCATTTTTGAACTGATATTGGCCAAAAACCAAATTTAAAAATTCTTTCCGCCATGAATTCTATTTTATTCCTCGCGAAGGCAGAAAGAATCCAGGTGGAAAATTATATGCAAAATACACAAATGCAAAATCAAAACGTGTTAAATTGGACAAAATTAGCGAAATCCGTGAGTCTCCTGATAGTTCATTGACAACTCATCCAGACTTTGACGAAATAATTTGCGCTGCCTTAAAAACGGAGCTAAAGAGAGACATCTCAGACTGGGATGCTGTCATTGACAAGTGGAAGAAAACCTACCATTTGCGCCGCAAGGACTTGCACGATTTTGGGCCAGCCGAGTTTTTGAAAGAATGGCCAAAGTATGCGGAAAGTAACGCTGTAGATTTGGTAAGTATCTTAATTATACGTTGACGGTTAATGCTTTCATTCTTCTTCTTTGGCCCGACTTTTCAGTCACAACCGTTTGACGGTCCCGGCCGCTGCGATTAATGTCCGCCACTCGCCTCTATCCTGTGCGAGCTGACATCAGTTAGGCACTTCAAGCTCCTTGATATCGTCCATCTAAGTTTCGCACGTCCCTTGTGGCCTTTTTTTCAAATTCTTTCGCATTCTTTCTGTACCCTCTTTTTGCTGGAGCTGCTTCATCCATACGGGTAAAATGTCGTATCCAGCGCAGCCTCTGTTTTTTTATGCGCTTGACAAGATCAGTGTTTACATAAAGCTCATACAGTCAACGATTCTTTCTAATGTGAAATTCTTCTCCAACTTTTAAAGGTCCAAAAATGCTCCGAAGTAGTTTTCTCTCGAACATGCCAATTGCCGCCTCATCCGCTGCTGTTAGTGTCCACGCTTCTGCACCGTAGTACAGGACTGGGATGATAAGCGAATTGTAAAGCGCTATTTGCCATTTTCGAGATAGACAAAATCCTTTACAACCTTAAAGTTGTACTCTCAGATTAAAACAGAATGTCCATGAATAAATAGCTGATCAATCGAACTCTTATTCTGCGCTGGTTCAGTATTATTTGTCAAACATTCGCAACGAAAGCTGCAAAGGTCTATTAACAGCTTTGGAGTTCGTGGAATCTGTTGGTAAGTAAAATATTGAAATAATAACATTAACAGGTACATTAATTTATTTAATTTTTTTTTTTTTTAATTTATAGACGCATCCGATTATATATTGGCAGTTCTTTTGCCATCCGTGCTACCCCCAGTGTCATGGTATAAAACCAAATCCAGTGGCCAGAGAAAAAAAGCCACCCTACTGGACGCTCAGGAAAGTTTCATTTTAAAACTTTCGTCTTTAACGGACTACGAACGCAAAATTAGCGAGCTGATCGCAAAAAATTTTGACAACAACTGCACACTTCAACCGTTCATAATAGTGGAGGGTGCAAGCTCAGGATGTATTTCATTTTTTTATGTGTATTTTGACAAAACATTGTACAAATTAGAGTCACTTATCGCTTGCATTGAAATTCATTCAAAAGTTCTTTTTTGAAATCGATACATGCCATGACGTAAAATCGGCCAATTTAACAGCTGTTTTAAATTTCATGAAAAGTTAAATTTTTAATTTTTGAATAATTATGTATCCTTGTTTTAAATGTGATAAAGTGGAAGACTGTCCACAATTATTACTTAATCACTTAAAATATGTTCATGTTATATCCAAAAATTCGCCATTGAAATGCAAAGTGAATTGTAATCAATTATTTTCGAAATTCAACGCATTTAAGTTACATTTAATCAAGTCGCACAAATGTGACAACAGAAGTACTACTACCGAAACCTTTAATGAAGATCCAACTGTTCCTTTCTCAGAAATATGTTTTGAAACATATAATGAAGGTCCAACTTGTAGTTCGTCAGAAATTAATTTGCCTGATAAAAACAGAAACACTTCGGTGGAAATGAACCCTTTTAATGCTCTTGAATTTGTGAACAATCTTAAAAAGCAAGCTTTAGTTTTAACAATTCGTTTACACTCAGAATCCTCTATGTGCAGAACCGAAGTAATTAGCATACAGAATTTGATTACAAATTTACTTTTATCAATCTCAAATGCGCTTAATCATTCCAGCTATTCGACGATAGAACTAAAATCTGAATTGGAATGTTTATCTTCCTTTTGCAAGGCACCATTTAGCGAAATAGGAACTGAGCACCTTCTTTTTAAAATGTTGAGAAAAATGAAGTTATTCGAGGATCCTCAGTCTGTTACCGTATCAAATGCAGTTGCTCCAACAGTTAGAAGAGGAAACTTGTTTTTTTCTGCAAAAAAGGTGGATATTCATACAATGCCTGTCCAATTCCAAATTCAATCATTTTTTCAACTTCCCAATGTTTTGTCTCTGACGCTTGAAAATCAGAATGCTCTTCAAAGTAGCGACTCTATAGTGAATTTTGTTAATTCTGAGACATTCAGAGCAAAAAGTCAAAATTTGCAACCCAATGACATTGTCATACCATTCTTTTTGTATTTTGACGATTTCCAGATAAACAATTCTCTGGGAACGCACGTATCCTCTATTTGTGCTTGTTACTACACATTTCCAACCTTGCCGCAGTACTTACTTTCAAAATTACAGTTCATATTTCCGTTTGCGTTTATTTCCTCGCACGTTTTGCAGAACTGTGATCACGAATCAACATTTTACCATATATATCAAGTACTTGAGCAGTTGGAAAATGGAATCGAAATTCAAACATCACAAGGAAAGCAATGGAATATTTCGTCTTAGGCCTGGTGCTGGGAGACAATTTGGGTTTGAACTCTTTGTTAGGTTTCGTACGGTCATTTAAATCTAAACGATTCTGTAGGGCTTGCAAAAGAAATAATGTTCAAATGAGAAGCGATAGTACTGAAATGATTACGCATTTGAGAGATAAACCATCTTATTGTAAAGACTTAGAGGAAAAAGATTTTTCAGAAACAGGCATCAGACGCGGCTGTATTTTTAACGAGCTTAAAAATTTTCGCGTTACAGAAAACTTTTATTTCGATTTAATGCATGATGTTTAGGAGGGAGTTTGCATATATGATGTCTCTAAAATTTTGCTTGCTTTAATTAATGATAAAACATTACTCTTGAAACAGTTAACAGCAGAAAAAAACTCTTTTCATTTGGCGAAATTGAAGTAGGAAACAGTTAACAGCAGAAAAAACTCTTTTCTCAATGCCGACTTGAGTGCGTTAAAAAACAAAATATATTCACATCATACATTGTACGTAAAACTATTTGGCCCAACATTAAAACCGAAACATCATTTTCTGGTTCACTATCCCACAGCGATATTAAAATGTGGTCCGATTAAATATGCCTGGGTGATGCGGTTTGAAGCCAGACACAAGAATGTAAATTGTATTTAAGCTCGAGGGTTAATGCATCTCGATCCTTATCCATAAAAACGTGTCTTAAATTTGCCAACTTCTTAATGACATATGAAAACGGTATTCCACCTATAATTGATAAGTCAGCATTCAACCGAGTTTGTAATTACGATACTAAACGTATAAAAGACACAAGCGACTTATTAGTCTCGGATTTTTTAGATGTCTGCGAACAATTTGCATTTCAAGGTACAATCTATAAAAAAAACTACTATTTATCCATTAAGATTTGTTCAGATGTTAAGTTTTATAAAATAAGCTTTTTTTTCCACAAAAATGAAAAAAAACTACTATTTATCCATTAAGATTTGTTCAGATGTTAAGTTTTATAACATAAGCTTTTTTTCCACAAAAATGAAAAAATATTTGTGGTTTGTAACGAAGTTGAAGTCGTAAGGTTTACTTTTCACATGCAAGCCTACGAAATTGGTAAGAAATTTATGAATACTATTGTAAAAGAACTGACAGAGTTCACAACATATCCTATGCATTTGTATTCATTAAGTAATTCTAAAAGTTATATAATGTACAAACCAATTTAAGTTAAATGTTAAATAAAACATGCCTAAAAATCAATGTGTAAATTTTTTATTTGGGGGTATGCTATAAAATCAAAATCAAAATTAAATATGATTAGATGTTTAATATAAATATGGGTCTCATTGAATTAAAATTGAGCACACCTTAATCCAAAAATAAACGTTTTGGAAATAAATATGAAACGTTTTGGATTTTGTTTTGAAACATACTTGAGTTGAATAATATTCCACTTCAATGCTACTATCGAATTAGTAAAATAAAAAACCATAGGGTTAACTACAAAAAATATTAATTATTAATATTTCCATTCTTGAAGTAAATATGAATATTTTCAGAACAACTATGAAAAGTTGTAATGTTAAATTTGTTTAATATTTACCTTAAGTATGCGAGCTATTTATATTGAATATAAAAAATATTAAATTTAACTATATTATTATTAATTTTCCAAATAAAGTGTACACACTTTATATTTACGAATTCCATATTTAACGCAAAATCAATGGTGAAAATATTCAAGTCAAAGTGTAAATATTAAAAAATCAGTGTATTTTTCCCTGAGTGTAATAATAAACGACTATATAAAGAAAAAGAAAATTCGATCTCCTAAATTTTTGCCTCCCTTATCTTCTAATCTAACTGGCGCTACCACTTCTAATGTCGCGTCAAAAAACTAATGTCCTCCCTTTTGCTGGCTTACCAAAATGTTCAAAAGATTTCTGGCCGGCTCGTCTAATAATAAAGGAGTACATAGAGAAAAAGAAAATTCGATCTCCTATATTTTTGCCTCCCTTATATTCTAATCTATCTGTCTCTACCACTTCTAATGTCGCGTCAAAAAACTAATATCCTCCCTTTTGCTCGCTTACCAAAATGTTCGAGGTCTCAAGTCTAAACTCGCTTAACTTTTTGTAGATTGTGTATCTTTTGATTTTCATGTTCTTGCTTTTATTGAGACGTGGTAAAAACCTGATATATCTGATTCGTCAGTTTCTACAACGATATACACCACTTATAGATGCGATCGTATTTCCAGTGCTGGCGGTGGGCTTTTGATTGCTGTGGATTCTTCTGAGCTAACACATTTTTCAACACCCCATGTTAAAATAATTTTTTCCATCTTTTTCGTTTTTATTACCTGTTCGTATATTGCTCCACAATCCGATAGCACAATTTGCTTCTCGCACCTTTCTGCTATCCAGTCGGTCTCGTCGCTGCTATCAAACAGTATTTTGATTGTACTTGGAGACTTTAACTTGCCGGAGATTAAGTTTGTATTTATTTATTTTTTTATTAATTTATCATCCTAACGCTACAAGTCAGTGGGAGACTTATAAATTATCGCGTTAGACACACGTGTTAAAATAACATTTAGAAAGAAAAAGAAAACCATTTGTAAATAAAGATTATATAAATTAGCTTAAAATCTATATTACTAAACTAAACTAGAGGTCTATTCAGTCTGTCAAAAAGGAACAGTATTCGCAAGATTCACAAAACAACTACAAAATATTAAACTTAAATTAATTTAAACCATACAATATAACAATATTCGGTAAGGTTTTTTAATTGTGAGTGAGATTATTCCAACTGCGGCCGATTATATTATTAGTTCTTCTCGGCGCACAAAAGCTCAACATCTCATACAGATACGAGGGTTCGTTTGAGTAAGTAATTTTTTGAAGCATTACCAAAGCTCGAAGGGTTGTCCAATATTCCTAAGGAAAATCGAAAATGTTCACTGAAACGTCGGAAATTCTGTCAAAGCGAGCACGATCAAATATGTGGCTCCTTGAGTCACAATTACCTACGACCTGCCTAAGTAGGTCCTAGCAATCAAGAGTCTTAATTTAGTTGGGATAAAGTTTTTGGTGATATAAAATTGTCTGAGAAGTCCGTAGATTTTTCCAACAGCATCATTAATATGATCGTTCCAAGTCAACGTTTGATTAAATATAAAGCCTAAGTTGCTGGCCCGCGCTACATAATAGACTGGCGAATTGTCAGTTTTTATAATTTTATTAGTTATTACCAGGCATTTGGATTTAGCTGGATTTAGACAGAGGCCATTTCGTTTAGCCCAATCATTGACTTTGACAAGATCATTATTACACTCTAAAACACATTCATCAAACTTACACATAGGACGACTGACATATAGTTGAACATCATCAGCGTACATATGGACTTCACAGTTAGACAGGACAGATGGCAAGTCATTAACAAATACCGAAAACAGAAGCGGTCCTAAGATTGATCCCTGCGGCACTCCTCGTTTCAGGACTAGGTTTGTTGATGAGGGAGTCAGTTCTAGAAAAAGTATACATTTTGGCCTAACTTAGTGCAGAGTAAATTATGGTTGACGGTGTCAAAAGCCTTACTGTAATCTAGTAGAGTTAGTAATGTAACGTTTCCAATGTCATTTTGTTTTCGAATGTCTTCTGTCACCTTAAGAATTGCCGTGGTGCAGCTTCTCTTTGTACGAAATCCAGATTGCTTGTCGTTGAATAGTTCATTTTTGTTCAAGACCTCATTCATTTGCGTCGCCATCAGGCGCTCAAGAACCTTTGACAAAAACAGAAGTACAGATATTGGCCTATATTCATTAGAAGTTTTAGAAGTTTCTGGGAAGACTGAGGCTGCCAGTACAGTATTAAAGACATAGGTTATGTAAGACAGTAGCTTAGGTAAAAGAATTTTAATAAATTTATGGCTGATGTCATCCAGACCAGTAGCATTGAATTTTATACGAACAATCGATTTGAGGACATCACACTCACTTACACAAAAAAACTAAATCTATTATCACATTCTCTATAAGGTGGACTATTCAGGTACTTATTAATTGTAATTTCAGGTACAGATGATTGCACAAATTTAAGGATTAATTCGTCAGGGTTGACATTAGTTTTAGGGAAGGCCATAGGCTTTCCTATACCTAATTCCTTGAATTATTTCCAAGTCGGACTATTAGTCGTTGCATTATAAAATTTGTTAAAGTAGTATTTGCCTTTGGAGGTAGTTATTTGTGTGAATACAGCTTTTCTAAGGTTTTTGTCTTGAAATTGTAACTGGGTAGTCTTGAACCGATTCCATTTGCGGAAAACCTTATCTCTTAGACGAATGTTTTTATACCCGTTACTCGTAGAGTAAAAAGGGTATACTAAAGTCGTGCAAATGTATGAAACAGGCAGAAGGAAGCAACTCCGATATCATAAAGTATATATGTTCTTCATCAGGATCAATAGCCGAGTCGGTATATTTATGTCCGTCTGTCCGTCCGTCCGTCCGTCCGTCCGTCCGTCCGTCCGTCCGTCCGTCCGTCCGTCTGTATGAACACCTAGATCTCCGAGACTAGAAGAGCTAGTATTGTCTGTAGGCAGATCAAGTTTGTTTCAAATTTTGGCTCCCGCCCCCGCTATAAAAAATGTTGAATATCTCCTACAATTTGTAAGCTATCGAGCTCAGATTTTGCAGTGTAGTGCATGTGGCCAATATGAACAATCTCACAAATTATCATAATGATCGGATAATAAATGGCAAAGTTAAAAAACGTTGCATACTTATCTGAGCCGCAACACTAATTGCCTTGAGTAACGGGTATTTCGAAGTCGGGCAGGGCCGACTTTAACTTACTCTCTCGTTTTTTATGTCACTGAACCAGGGTGAACCATGGTTTGTCAGAATTTCCTCATAGTTTTCATCGAAGTGGAACTGATTGGTCGTAGAGAAATTTAGTACTATTTTGTAAGAACGAAAGCTGGGAGTCAATCGTTGGAAGGTGGAACAAAAGGTTCCAATTACACGAGTCAAAGCTATCACTCAAGGTCGCATAATCAATACATTTAAAGTCCCTATATTATATATTGTAATCAGTAAAGTCCATATGTATGTTATAAGTCAAGAATATAAGGTCATGCTTCGAAAATACGGGAACAGAAATCTGGTTATATAATAATATGTTATCTGTGCTACTAACAAAGAATACGTCCAATAAGGTATCACAGGTAGAAGTGTAATGTGTTGCCATGGAGGTATTTACTTCTTGCAGCCCAAGGCCTTCCATATTGTCCTGAATATGGTGCTCTCTAAAAAGGTTGCTGTTAAGGTCTCCAGTCAAAATAACATCAGTATAATTTAAAGAAACTGTAGATACCATGTCCATTTAATTAGTATAGTCCGTGCTTCGGTGAGGTCTGTATACACAGCCAACCAGCAACTTGTTTGCATTCGATTTATTAGCAATTTGGACGAATAGCCATTATAGTGGAGTGTTATTAGGTTGCTTACAGACTAATTTTGCGTCAAGTTTTTTGCTAACATAAATGGCAACTCCTCCAGCATAATCTTCACGGTCTGAACGAAACAAATTAAAGCTATCACATGAAATTATCAAATCACATAAATTAGTTACGAACTAAGTCTCAGACACACAAATAAAATCTACCCAGGAATTGACAAAAAGGTACCTGAACTCCTGGAGTAATCTATTATGTAATGTCGATTTGCGCCGCTTGATAATTGCCCTGAGTAAAGGGTATTTCGATGTCATGCAGGGCCGACTTTAACCAACACTCTCGTTTTAATGAAAAGTTTAAGTCTAGCAATGCGTCAGCCAAATCGAATTCACTTTGGAAGATCAACCTGTTTTGGTTTACGGGTGGTTTTTTAGTTTGCTTAGCGGCTCCAGCTGAATAAGTTGAATGACTAGTCAAAGAAAACAATTTGTAAGAGAAACATTCAAATTGCCAATCGAACGCAAATAATTCAAATCGTTCTGTTTTGCTTCCACGTGATATCGAAAGACATGTGAATTCCGGAACTGAATCATTTATCTTTATCTGATTAATAAATAATACCTTAAAATAATTTTTGAAAACTTACGGGTATTGAAAATACGGAACCATCATATCAACCATTTCAGCATTTATCAAGTCCGTTGGATATTCGACAATTTTTCTTAAAAAGCTGGTGTCAGACATCACTTTAAGAGATTCGTCCCATGAACTCTGAATAAAAGCCTTTTCTGTGTCTGGTCGAATGTGCTTTACTTTGCGACGAAATAGAATACAGACACAATCCATAATAAGTGTAATTAAGTAGGGAGGCTTTCCTAGCTTTCGAACAGTAGCTATATCTGCAGCTTTAATCGTCCTTAAAGCAGCCTCTGCTTCTTCCAGAGCGGGAAGAGCTTTTTCTAACTTTGCCTCAGCTACCTGCTTTACAGCTGAAATATTTTTTACAAGAACTTCAGCTTGTCCTTTCTTTTCAGCTACTTCAACTTTAACTATTTCGGCAGCTGCTTTAGATTGCTCAACTGTTGCCAGAACTTCTTCTGCTTCCTCACTGGCCACAGCTATTACTTTGTTCATTTCGATTAAATCCTTTTTAAGAACGGCCACTGATGAACCAGCTTCGTCAAGCTTATCTAATCCTGAACTCATTCGCTCTGACATGGTAACAATATGTTCTTGCTTATCCTTGTAAAGTATTTTGTAACTTTCTAAAAATGATATCAGAGATTTTGGAGTGACAAATGTAATTCGTCGAAAGCGATCATAGTATCCAACAGAAGCGTCTTGTACAGTCTCGTGAATCCAGCTCATGATGTCGATGATCTGATCCTTAACCTTTTGACTGCAAACAAGATCGAAGTCTGCAAGATAGTGCCGTGAAACTGCTATTCGCGCATCCTCAGGCCACTTTTGGAACCAGTCTATTACACAGCCCGAAATGAGTCCCGGAAACTTTAACGAGCGCATACGAAATTTTTCTCCAACCTAAAAAAAAGTTTTCAGGCCCGTTAATTAAATGTATAATAATACTAATGGCCGTTTTCTAATCTTCTACATAGAGCTATCTGTCACATAAACCTACAAATAATACAGAAAAATCTATGTTTATCCTACACATAGAAGCTATTTAGAAGATGGGAAATCGGCCCTTAATGAAATTCTTACCGGAGAAAAGCATAGTGCTGTATGAAGATTAAATCTAGCACGTGAAATAAAAAAATCATAAAGATTATCCTGAGTTGGAGGACGTCGTGGTTGAACTTTCTTCATAATCGGAATAAGCTCACTATACATTTCGTCCATCTCATCTTTCGCAAATAGATTCGCTATTTCACCAGAACTAAGTATGTTATTAATATACTCCAAAAACGATTCTTCTTTAATTTCATTATCAGTGAATATGAAGGTCATTCCGCTACCTTCAAGACCCGCGGTACGATATAAGAATTTGAGATCGTCTGTGAGATTTCCAGTATTATATGAGCGGGTCAATGTAATCTGAAAGAACTTATAACCGGCTATAAAAGAAGCCAGTCTTGTCAAGCTTTGTTTTCCAGAACCACCCACGCCAACAAGCAATGCGTTTCCTCGAGGATTGCTTATAATACGTGAGACTATCATTAAGTGTTTCAGAGCATCTGAAAAAAATACCAAGTCCATGTGGTATCCCCTTATATATTCGTTAAATTGAGCCATAAAAAACATTACTTTAGCTTTTACAAACTCCAAGCTAGAAAAAATTAAGTTTAATTATTCAAATGAAGTACGAAATGCTTTTAACAAACCTGGGGATCTCTTCGTATATTTTGGGAGGCTCAAACGATACTTCCTCTTCATCGTCTTCCTGACCTTCTGGAGCGTCACGTAAAAAGTCTACCCAATAAGTTGGCTCCTCTGGATATTGCTCAAAGTAGTCTAGTATTAAGGATTCAGCATCAATCCGCATTCTTCCTAAAAACCATATTTTGTCTTTATCTTGTGTGAAGCGATCGGAAATAACCCGAGTACACTCATGACACCACAACTTAAGCATTTGTTCTATC
Source organism: Lordiphosa andalusiaca (assembly GCA_035044965.1). Taxonomy (NCBI): domain Eukaryota; kingdom Metazoa; phylum Arthropoda; class Insecta; order Diptera; family Drosophilidae; genus Lordiphosa; species Lordiphosa andalusiaca. Next base: position 14,257 of record JAWNNM010000698.1, read on the forward strand.
GTCTTACATTCTTCTCGCTGTACCTTTAGAATGCCCTCCCATATTCGAGAAAGATCGCGTAAATTGAATACATAGTGAAAATTAGCTGGAGTAGGCAACATTTTTGTCTTTACGTTTTGCCAAAATATACGAGTTAGAGGAACTAACAAGGGAACTATATCCACAACTTCTTCATCAAACCGCTCTGAGCTAAAATATCCACCACCTATGCTTTTGAATATCTGATCCATGGAGTTGTTGCTAGGTAATGTGCAGTTAAAGATACATAGATGCCGCTTCAGTCGATTTGGTATGTCATTGCGTCCTCCACCTGGATGAATCATGGCTGCCAAAATTTGAATATCCATGATTGTTGAAAAATCTCCAGGTCGCTCTAGAGAATAAAAACCTCGTTGTTCGATCATTTGACGAACGATTTCATTGGTGACTTGATCTCCCCATTCGTTAATTATAGGCATATTAATATCGTCCACGAAAATGGTCATTGATCGTTGATTTGGTGGTCCAAAAGTAGTGCCTTGACGCTTTTCGACATACGATTCAATAATGCGCTGTAAGTAAATGGGATTTATATATATACAGAATAAGTCGAATATTTAAACCTATTATTTTTTTAACTGTTTCTTATCTCAGTGCAGTCTTATCGTTAATAGCTTTTTGCTTTTTAGCTTTTTTGCTTTTTTAGTAAAGCGGATCGTATGAGGGAGGTCTTCGCTGTGGTTCAGAACAGTGTTTAAAGAGCGAGTGCGGATCATGGGAGGCAATACAACCTCCGTCTTTGGGAATGGAAACCTACTCTTGAAAAAGTGGTCCAATTCAAGCAACACCATCTGTCAAAGTACGATGGCCCTTTCCGAGTAGTGCAGTTCATATCCCCCAACATCGTCCGATTGCAAAAACCGAACGAGCAGAAGAGACTTCTCATACGTGCAGCCCTGAAGCAGTTTCATCAACCTGGTTTTGAGGAAGAAGAATCGGAGAAAAGCCCACAATAATACGTATGACATACTAAAGTTCTCCTAGTGTTTCCCCCAATGGCAAGTATATCCAAGGTGCCGGTAAGGCACAACCAACTTTAAAAATATAATTTTTGTGCATACACATACAAACTGAACTGCTGCTTAATTCGCCTCAAACGAATAGACGAGAGAGCAAAAGAGATTTACATTTTAATTAGCAGAGCTACACAGAAAAAAAAAAGATCCAAAATAGTATCCACTATGATTGATTCTGTTAGAGCGATATACGAATCATTGCTATCGTTAAGTTCTGACAAACATATCTCGAATGCCATGCTCATTCATTTGGTTATGAGCAAGGTAGATACTACAACTCGATCTAAGTGGGAAGAAAACCTTGACTGTAGCAAGCGATATCAGCATCTTTCGGCTGAAGAGTCACAGTCCGTTCATTCAGGTAATCGAAAGTCGAATTCAAGCCCAAAATAATTGTTCATCCGCCATCCTAGATCCGTTTTGATCACCCGCGCCAACACCTTGTGGTTGGCCAACTAATTCCACAGGGTGTGTTTC